>JAEIFU010000408.1:0-139481 GCA_018904235.1 Lordiphosa stackelbergi
TCAGATTGAGCATCTCATCGAGCGCGGCATCGTTTTGATGCCGAAACAGGTTTGAAACGGGTTCTGTGCTGCAAGGTTTTGGTTCAATTTTTTTATAAACTATTTTGGATTTTCTTAGGGAAGCCAGGTATTGAAAGTTTTCTCGATCTTTTCAAATATCAGCTTATGTAAGGCTTTCCAAGACTCAGGACAATCAAGATTAATATCGAGATTTTAAGTAGAATCTGTGGCTTGACATATCTCGAACAATTAAGTTTTGCTAGCGAACATCATGTCTGCTACGTAGGGTGCTGTTTATATTACAGAAACTGGTCACACTAATGTCATTAGCTAAAATCTGGTAATACCAAAAGCAAGTTTGACAACGGTCTCAAAACGTTTTCATGTTCAAGCGCTATTTGTGTTGTCTACAGCCAGTTGAAAAACCAATTTGGCTTTAAAATTTAAGTTTCAAAAAAAGGTTTTTGTTGAAATATTCTTCACAAATTTCGGACAAGAGTGTGTCGATGAACTCTGTTCTTTGTATGGCGATAAAGCACTATCAAAAATAAGTTTAAGTGAACTCAATCGTGGTCTTAGTACGCCCGAGAGTATATATATGTTGTTATCTTGCAAAAGAGAATTTGTCATATCCCTAACAATGCTTTCTTACAGGAGTGGCACAGAAATCACATTCGCTCGAAATTCGCTCGAATTTGTTTTCGAAAAACAAAGATAAACAAATTTAGATTAACTAACAATTTGTAAATCGATTGCTGCCAATTTGAGTTCAACAAAGTGGCAACGCCGAAGCCAAAATAATGACGAGAAGCCGCTCAAATGCTGGGAAATTTTATTATTCTTCTGAAATTGTTATAATTACACTAAATTATAAAGTCAAAGCATCGAACAGTTGTCCAGAGCGAAATTTTCTGGCTTTCATGAAGGAGGATTATTCACAATTTCACAATTGGCTACGTGGAAGGAGCGGCTGCAACCTTTCCTCCGGTTGCTTGTATTAAATATTGCGTCGTACAAGATTATTTTCGAGCGCAGCATCATTACCCATAGAATTTTTCCTACGTATATCGTCTGATTTAGAAAGATGGTTTGTTTGGTCGAGGGCCCCACATTTATAAAAAAAACAAAATCTTGGCCCCCCATTTCGTACCCGGTTTTGCAAAAAGCAAGTTTATACACTTCCACCAAAGACTTGCCAAAACTAGCAAAAAAAAACTTCATTTAAAAAAAAAACTCACATAAATTTTGGGTGCCAAAGCCCTTTGGCAGTCTCTTTTGGTGGCAGTCCACACTTCCAACAAAAAGGCCTCTCAATTAAATACCGATAAAATACTAGATCCGTATTTTCTGTACTGTTATCGATAGCTCCCTGAGTAACTAATTTAAATTATTTCAACAGGTATCGCAATTGTCGATTACACAAATATGCGTAGTCTGGTGAAATTTGAATAATTTTCCATCAATGATTGAGCGCAATTTTTCAAGAGCGTGTTCAGCAGCATAAATCGATGACAAAAAATCGACTATTTTTGTTAGATTGTGCTGGTGAACGGGCATGATGCGCAATCATGTTTGCTATTTTTCGTGATTGTGTTAGATGTGAATCTAACAAAGAAATAGTTTGTTAGAATTGCTTGTTTATGATTTGTTATCGATAGCACACAGCTGTCAGAAGTAAACAAACAAGCAATTTTGAGAAGGCAAATGCAAAATGAATGTGGAAACCTCTTTGTTTTTAATAAATGAAATGGCAGAGGACGTGGTTTCGCCAGTAGCTCACGGAAATTCGTGCAAGGCTCTGAAGGCTCCACTGGTTATTGCGGAGGAGGAGGGAATCTTGAAAAGCCGCCACTCCAAAAAGGAGAAGCCCTGCGTACGCGTAGTAACCACCTCATCTGGGTACATGGACACCTCATCACGGTTTGTCAAGGCACTACCATTCAGCTCCTCCCAGAGAAGAGCTTGATAGGGATGCCCATATCCTCATACAAGATAATCACAAGGAATGAAACCCGGCGCCTGGTTACGGAACGATGGAATAACCTTCCGGCATGCGCTGTAGCTAGGGTCACGTGGTCCTCGTTTAACCTGAAAGGGAAAACATCTTACTTCTGGTCTGGGCCATAACGGGTCACTGCCTTATTAGCAGGCATGCAGCGGGCTTGGGCGTCGCTCACAGCGATTTCTTTAGAAGAACAGGAGGAGACATTACTTCATCTTTTTTGCCATTGCCCAGCTCTAAGTAGAAGGAAACTCAAATCTTTTGGTCACACTACTAGTTGGGACAGTACAAAAATATAGAATGAACAAATTTAAGGATTATTTCATGATGTCCCGTGCATCGTTAAGGACTCATAGCTAGAGATGGGCTCGCGACGGGATTCCAGCGGGACCCGAGAGAAGTAGGGGATCAGGCGCGACGATATTGAATTAAAATTTGTTGGTCGGGATCGGGACGGGACAGCCGTGGTCGGGATCGTGGCGGGACGGGAACGAATTGTCCTTATTCGCCCATCTCTGCTCTTAGCCCATTGCCACTTTGTTAAAATTAACATTTTCAGACCCTTCTTTGCGTGGATTGGAGTCCTTCTTAATGGTAAATGTATGTTTCGACAAAGGAAAAAGATTTGGCCATCGGATATTCGATTTTATGTGCACATTCTCGCCGGGGCCGGGCTTACAACAAACATTAAATGGCTAACAAAGTCTTAAGGAAAATTCAAGGGGAATTCCAGGAGCAGTTGGTGCTAGTGACGACGGTCATAAATATTTAGTAGTCAGTTCTTAATTATATTAAGCTGTTTGTTGTCAAAAATTCAAACCTTCCGCCAACAAAAATATATCGATAACTTTGTTGCCTAAAAATTCTATCAAACTCGTTCACCAGCAGACTAACACTTTTTTTTTGATTGATGATTTTTGTTAGATGATTGGTGTTTGCTATGAACGCGCCCAATGACTAAACAGTGACTTAACAGTGATTGTATCCAGTTACTTAATAGGGACTTAACAGTGACTAAACAATGACTTAACTGTAACCTAACAGTGACTAAACAGATACTTAACAGTGACTTAACAGTAATTAAACAATTTCTAAACAGTGAACTAGCCATAGAATAAACAGTGAAATTCAACTCCCTTTTATTTTTTTCTTTTGAAAAATTGCCATTGCTGATTTATACAGAATTAAAAGAGCTTGTAAATTATTTTTATCGCACTAAAAAATTTTTCTTCGGATGAGTGGAAAATTTGAATTTTGTTAATTGTAATCACTACTCCTCGTAAAATGGTGAATGGAAGACTTCAGATTTATAAAAAATGTTCAACCGGAGTTTGTCATTTGAGTTATTTGACAAACAACTCACAATGAACTAAGTTAGTTCTCGGTCATATCTTATGAGACATCAGACAAGATTAAATACAGCTTAACTAAACACTATTTGTGATTCATCGTAGTAAATGTAGTAGTAATCTAGCTGTCTACTTTGTTGGGAGTCAAAGCTTAACATTGACTTAGCGGCGTCATAAACTGGGGGTCGTACCGTTCGTCACCTGGAACCGAAAAATTTATTTTTATTTTTTCATACACTGAGTTTGTTAAGTTTTGCATTGTTTGCACCATTTTCGTCCATTGTCTCGATCAGCCAAGGAGCAAATGATTAAGCTGGTCATCCAGCTAATCTGAAATCGAATGTTTAGATTTTTTATTACGTTTTAAATTTTAACGCCTAGTGCCAAGGCTATAAATACCTTTGGATAGACCATCAAAGGCCATGAAATATCGAAATTGTCGAAATAGATAATGTGGTGCTTGTAATTTACGGTAGCCGCAGCACCAAGATCTGGGGGACCTGTTGCCTTGAGAAATATTGTTTAATCAATTCGAATTTGCCTCTTGTCATGTCGTATGGGTTCAAAGTAGATTATCAAGTTTGGGTAACGCTAAATTTACATATTCAGGGTTCTTTCGCCGCGACTGTACTTCAGAGCGTGCGTGCACCGACTGGATTTGGTAGAGACGCTTTTAGCTAACGAACGAGCGGCTGGTCAGTTGTCTCTGAGCACCTGGAGAGTCAGGACAGGCATTTTCGCGCGACGTGTTTCTGTGAGTGGTGCAAGCGGGCAAGAGGTACGCGATAAAATTCTGTGTGAAATTCGGTAAATCTGCGACAGAGACGTTTGATATGATCAAGCAGGCTTACCCAGATGTTGGTGTGTTTCGGTGGCGCCAGACCTTTTTGGAGGGCCGGGAAGAGGTCGCCGATGAAGACCGTGCTGGAAGATCTTCGACAAGCACCGACAATGTGACTCGTGTGCACAAGGTTTTGAACTCATACCGTCGACTAAGTATTCGTTTAATTGCCCAGATGTTAAATTTACCAAAATCTGTGGTTCTTGACATTGTGCGCGAAGATGGTCCCAGAAGTGAACCTGAAAAGTGACTTCTTGTGAACAGCTACCTGACCAAGGCCGGCATCCCAACGCTTCCGCAGCCTTCCTACAGCCCAGATTTGGCCTCCCGGACTTTTTTTTCTTTCCTCGCCTGAAAAGGCCGATGAAAGGCAAGTATTTTGAGTCGACAGAGGGGATCCAAGCAGCATGCACCGAGGCTCTCAAGGTTATTCCGGAGAATGCCTTCCGTGACGCCTTCAATGCTTGGAAATCGCTCCGGCAGCGCTGCTTCTACGAAGAGTCTTTGTTGAAAGATTTTAAAGAATTGTAACGATTGGCCCAATAAATTTCTTTAAATCGACTCAGTCACATTACTTTCCGGACCAACACTGTATCTTTAGATTTTCATGTTCGAGTTTTTACTGAGACGTGGTTAAAATCGGACATCTCCGGTTTTAATTGCTGTAGATTCCGTCCTTTCGTCCGAGTTTATAAGTGTTAAAATAACTTTTTCTGCTTTTTCCGTTTTTATTACTTGTTTCTATATTCCTCCACACTCTGATGCCACAATTTACTCATCTCACCTTTCTGCCATCGAGTTGGTCTCTCTACTACTATCAAACAGTGACATTTTGGTTGTTACTGGAGAGTTCAACTTGCCGGAAGCTAAGTGGTCCACGAATGATGAATCTAATGCGCTTTTTCCATGGAAATCTCAATCAATCTTATTCTTATATATATCTTTTGTTTGATCCTCCCGGCAAAGTTGCATCTAGAATCGACCCGTTGGTCTTTGCTGAGGACCCCTTTCATCCTACAATTGAACTTACTATTGATTTGCCTTCTCGTGTGTGCTCTGCTTTTGGGAATTTGACGGTAAAAACACGCTGTTTTCAAAAAGCAGATTTTATAAAACTTAATGATTTAATTTTTGCAACCGATTGGTCTCAATTGTTCAACTGTACAGATATTGATGTCGCCATTAAACTGATTTACGAAACCTTGTATTCGCTTATTGATGATTGTGTTTCACTTGTGCTTCCTCGCTGTTCTAATAGGAAGCCTATCAAGCTTTGCGCTTGTGTGCGTAGCAGCGAAACACGAAGTAAACGTCATGACGTCAAGCATGAGCAACAAGCAAACGAACAAATGCCTCATGAGAGAAGAAACAGACGAAAGCACGCGTCGTAAGGGAGCCAGCCGCCGAGCGTGCTATTTATAGAACACACGTAATCTCTCTCTCTCTCTCTCTCTCTCTCTCTCTCTATGAGTGTGTCAGCTGCGACGCTGGCAGAATTATGAGTTTCTATCCCATGGGATAGGCTTTTGGCATTTTGTGCACCACAGTGCATAATGCACAATTTATATAAAGAGTATCTTAACCTCTTGCAGGCTGCAGTTCTCGCAAAATCCTAAGCAGTTTTATTCGTTTGTTATCTCTAAACGCAAATATTCCACTATCCCTTCCTCTGTGCTTTATGGTAATGTGAAAGCAAACACCGATCAGGCTATAGCCGATCTGTTTGCGGAGTTTTTTACGTCAACCAACTCCACTTCTAGCTTCTTTGTGAATCAACCATAATCTTTGTTTGACAATTCATCGTCGGTATTGATAGAATCGAACATGTCCAGAAGTTGTTCATCAGTCAAATCCGACAAATTGAAGCGTTTTCGCTTAAGTTGAAACATTTTTTCTTTTCAAACGCAATTTCTGAGTATAAAAATTGTTTAGTAAACAAAGCACCAAAAATTAAAAAAAGTATCTAAAACCCCATCGACGTGTTTTTAAAGAAAATAATATGATAAGTGTCTTAAGGCGCTCTTAAGTGCTTGAGGGTTAAATAAATTATTTTGGTATTGAAAAAATAGTAATTGAAAGTATTTCGAGTATTTTCGAACTAACCCTACTATTGACACCGTTTGCCTGATGGAAAGTTTAGCCAAAAGTTCCCGTCGAACATCGATGAATTATTAATAAAAGATAAATAAAGTTCATTAGCCAGTTAATCATGTCAAGATGTGTTTTTTGCGAATCTTACGAAATTTTCCACTATTAACCCAAATATTTCTCATTTGGCTAGAAGCCACAAAGTGAAACAATAACATATTTTATTTTGTCTCTCTTTCAGTTAAATCTTCGAAAGCCCCCGATATGCCCTTGGCTTTGGCAATGCCCGGGGCAATTTCCAGTCTAGTCAGCCGCCCGCTGTTAGGTGCTGCTCTTCTCTGCATATTGATCAATGCCAGTTGGATACACGCTTCTTCAGAGGGCGATGCCTGCGACATTAAGGCTCTGTCAGCAACGGGACAGTGTATGAGCGCCTCGAAATGTGAGCCAAATTTACGTAAATATATCTCGACGGGACGATTGACCATCGCTCAGGTGCCCAGCTGTGGCCTGGGTCCGCGTGAGGAGATCATTTGCTGTCCCCTTGTGGATTGCTGTCCAGATGAGTAAGAGAGGAGGGGAAATGCTTTCTGTCTGTTTGTCTCACCGTCCGCTAGCTTTGTGCCAATTGTTGTTGCATGTTGTCAAAATTCTCGAGATCAGACTAACCCAATGAATCTGTCCCCCACACACACAGCCCACGTAGCAGTTCTCCCAAGGCGAAGGAATTGGATGAGCAATCGCCATATTTTGATTTCCAACAGCTGCTTAACCAGAATCAGAATCAGAACCAGATACCAAAACCAAATACCCAATTCGTTGAGGCATCGACCACCCCGCGTAGCCGACCAAGGCCAAGGCAACCCAAGATTGTGAATAAACCGCCCGGGCGACCGAGCTCCAGGGATCTAATACAACTGGTCAATGATCGGTTGCGGCATCAGGGAATGAATATAGAGCCGGCACAGAGGGTGCCCTCGTTTGAGAGACTAATGGAGGCCACAACGAGTACCACAACCAAAATGCCGGATCCCTTTGCGCCGTTTCGTTTTCAGGCCAAAGAACCAGCGGACTCTAATCTTGATAATTTGCTGAATGAGATCTTTGGGTTGGTCCCTACACTCTAATCATTATGGGCATCAATTGGCCAAGTGCATGCAATCCTTGAATGAATAATACCCGATACATAACCAAGGGGTTAATTGACACATTTTAACATTTTCATAAATTTTGTATTTTCAGTGGATCGGCTACGACTACCAGAACGATTTCTCCCACGCCAACTACCAGAGTAGATGTACCCACAACCGATAGGGCAGCGGTGGTAGGTAAGTCAAGGAAAGGAATAGATGATGAGTAATTGCCTCCACCAAAATAAAGGGCACCGGTACAGCATTAATCAGAAAAATAGAGGAAAACTAATTTCGGTTTGACCTGCCAGATTGCTACACGAAATATTCATCCGATTTGATTAAACTCTGTTAAATTGTGTTGAAACTGAAAATTATCATGACTGGAAAGTATAAAGACGCTACCATTGATAACAAACAAGTTTTTCTCACTAGAACTACTTTTTCGACCGATCGTTCCTATGGCAGCTATATGCTATAGTCATCCGATTTGGATCACACTTGGCAGAATTTGTATATTGAGTACTAACAAGTTTGGGAGCGATAGCATTGAAAACCAAAAAGTTTTTCATACTAAGACTTATTTCAGACTTATCTTTTGCTATACTGTTGTATATAGTTGTCCGAGTTTCGTAAATCTTAGTGGGATTATGTGAAAGCATAGAAAATTTATAAATACGAGGTTTGGAGACGTATGCGTGGAAAACAAAAAAGGTTTTCTCACTAAAACTAGATTTTACCGATCGTTTTGATTCGACCGATGGCGAAATGGCCGGTCTAGCTCCATTTAATTAAATTTTCAAATTGTTTATTGGCGCCAAAATGATGTCTCCATCGATTACTAATACTCCACTGAGCTTATCGATAGTTTCCATTTTGTTTGACATGCCCTAGTTAATCAGCTGTGAGCTGTCAAACACAACATATGTTTCAGCAGGTGCAACACTGAGCATTCCCGCGTTTTTTATGTGCATTGCCAAATTTTTTCTAAAGTTGCCTTTGTGACAATTAAGTGGAAGAAAAGTGTTTTTATTTATAGCTAGAGGTATGTATTAACTAAAAAAATTTTTGTTTGTGTTCTGTGCTTAAACGTTGTATAAAATAAATGTAGTTAAATTTAACTATACCACTAACCACTTGAAAACAGCGAACTTAAGACTTCCGTGGACCAGATCTTTTGAGATTCGTGGGGATTCGCGCTAGAATTTTTTTGTTAAATTACTATGATGTCTTGTGATTGTGAAATGTCCAATATGAATCCCGGCCACCACCAACTTTACATGATATTACATTTTTTAGGCGCAATGTCGGTGCTCAGGCGAGAACTTTTTCTTCTATGGCGCAACGAGTCCATGCCAACAAAAAAATTTTTAGCTGTTGAAAGCTATATATTTGATAATATAATTGATGTTAAAATGCATGATGAGATGGAGGTACAACTAATAGCCAAAAAAATTAGAAATTTTGTTGCGAAATTGGGTGAGAGATGGAGAGCGAGCCATCAGAACTTCCACAAGTTTGAGGAAAAAAATAAAGAGTGGTTAGACGGACAATTCATAATAGTTGATAAGCAAGATTATCGCGGAAGACCTGAAAAACTGTTCGACGAATGCTCCAGTAAAACTAAAATAAACAAAATTTCTGAAATTGTTAAGGAAGCGTCTTGTAGTGAGCTTGTAGTTGCAACAACTAGCAGCTTATACAAGGCAGGTAAACGAAGTGCGTCGCAACTAGTTTCAATGGCTGCTAATGAAGAAAATACAGCCAAAAAAATTAAAACTCTCTTTGGATCAAATGAAAGCCTTCCGATTGCATATTCAGCGGACGAGGCCTTGGCATTATTTTTAGATGGTAATTATACCAAGCACTCATACAAATTAATGCAAGCTGGTGCAAAAAGTCGGAATGCGAATATATATCCTACTTACGACACATTGCGTATTGCAAAGAAAAAATGTTACCCAATTGGAGTGGAAGTTACCAGTTATTCGGCTCAAGTGCCTTTACAGCATATGGTAGATCACATTGTGATGCGAATCGTAGAAGCTCACTCTTCAATATTTCAAGCAAATTTGGCTGATCAGAGTGATGCAAGGCTCACTGCTATTTATAAGTGGGGCTGCGATGGCAGTAGCGGCCATTCGACCTATCGACAAGATGTGGAATCCGAAAACAATAATCTAAGCGATGAATACTTATTTGCAGTTTGCATTGTCCCATTACAAGTGCAAAAGGGATCCGTGACGATTTGGGAAAATTCACAACCTTCTTCACCACGATTCTGTAGACCCTTAAAAATAATATGTTCCAAGGAATCTGCAGAGCTGGTTAGATTACAAGTTGATAATTATAAATATGAAATTTTGAAAATAATGCCAACAAGCATTGGCAATTTAAAGATATTCCATCAATTTCATTTAACTATGATAGATGGAAAAGCTTTTAGTGCTCTTGCAGAATCTTCCTCTCAAGTATGTGGGATTTGCAAAGCCACCCCCAAGGAAATGAATGATATCGTTGCTGTTAAATTATCACGCATGGATTCGATGCTTCGAATGTATCCTACATATATCTTATAGGCTAGATATTAAAAAATGGCAAGTTCGCAATGCCGATAAAGATGTTGTAAAAGAGAGGAAGTTATTTGTTCAAGAAGTTAAAAAGAAAAATGTTTTTTCTTGATGATATACCAACCGCTGGTTGGGGCAACACCCGCGGGGTTGGTAGGTTGTTTTTTTGGGGGGGGAGGGGGGGAAATTATTTTTTGTTTTTTTTTTTTACTTTGTTTTTTTGTTTTGGGGGTTAGTTTGGTTTTTGGGCGTCTTTTCGAAAAAAAAAAAAAAGGGTTTTGTTGGATCGACGGGGAATTTTTTTGTTTTTATTGAAAAAAATTTTGTTTGGTTTCATCTATGGTTGCGTTTTAAAAGAATTTTGAAAAATGCAGGTTTTTGTATAAAAAAAAATGTATACAAGGTTTTCGCCAAATGTCAAATAAATAATGAATTTAGGTAATTGCCTAGTATAAGTCACTCTTAGCTCAAAAAAATTCTTTTGATGGACCGTGAACTATCAAGAATTAACATGCAATAAAGTTTCGGCAATCAGCCATGGTTTCTTTTTAAATCTTTATCTTTAAATCAAAATTTAAGAATTTTAATTTTGAGCTGGGAATAAAAAGGATGATTTATAAAATAATTTCTGGTTAAATAGGGGTTTTTCTAAAACACACAACCACACAAAACATAAAATGGATCTCGCGTTTGACCGCAGAAAATAGCAATATTTCAAAAAAATTTACGAATTCCGTTTCACAAAATTTTGTCTAATATTTCCGAATATTTTAACTAATGTAGTCAAGGGGAAAAAAAATGTTTAAGCAAAGTATGGGAAAAAAGCGTCGCAGTCAAACATTTTTTTTTTAAATCGACCGATTTTTAAAGTATTTATACAAAATCCGCTAAAACAATTAACACTGAACTCTTGTTAACTTCCCACAGGAAAAAATGTTCCACATTTTAATAAAAAGTTTAGCTTATATTTTAATAAAATTAGCGAACTTTTCAACCACATTTGATCAATTTATTTAGGGTGAAACAATAATTAGTGAGTTTAGCTGACTCTAGGTCCGAAAAAGTTGCGCTTGTTCACAACTCTACACAACTTATGCATTACACATCAAAAAGAGCATGTTGCCTATACGGTACCGCTTCATCATCCTTCCTAGGAAACAATAGATTTAGGTTTAAGTCAAGCAACATCTGCGATCATGACTATTTAGCCAAGCTTTCGATAAAATTTGCCTGTGAGACCTAAGCTTGGAAAATGGGAATAGAATTAAATTTTATTGTTAAAGCCCCGTACGCAGAAAGACAGAATTTTCTTTCGTCACAGTATTTCAAATAATTGGAAACACCTTGGCTTTGCTTTGATGCTCATGTGCATTTAGAAAGTGTTTCTATCTATGTAAAATGCTGTGACGTCTGTCGTTCTGCGTACTAGACTTAAGTCATCACAAAATTGTTACTTTTATTATTTATTTGACATCCGATGAATAGCATAAGGAATAGCAACAATACATATTTTTTATAAAACCTGAATTTTTCCAATTTCATTTAAAAAGAAAACAATTATGTACCAAACATGTACAGTGCGATTGTTTTGCATGAAAACTCTTTATAAATCGCGATATATCGAAGGAAATTTTTAACAAGTTTCTGAGAGAAGGTAGGAATTAGTATTCCTTACTATAACCTTCTTCAATCTACTGATGGAATATATACTGCGCCGGTGCCCACATGCCAACAGAACGGGCGCCTTTATTTATAAAGATCTAATGCTACTCGCATATGCCGATGATATCGACATCATCGGCAAAAAACGAACTGGCGGTAAGCAGGGCGTTTTCAGAGATTGAGAGGCAGTCAGAACTGATGGGTTTGGCGGTAAATGAGGACAAGACGAAATACCTTGTATCCGCGGACAAAAAGTCCTTGCGTCTTGGACAATTTGTTACAATGGGAGAATACAACTTTAAAGTTGTTGAAGATTTTGTTTACCTCGGAACGACGATAACCAGCGACAACAACATCAGTCTGGAAATCCGACGAAGGATCACTCTTGCAAACCGATGCTTCTACGGGCTAAGTAGAGAGCTCAAGAGCAGAGACCTCAAGCGAAGAACAAAATTAGCCCTATACAAGTCGCTAATCATCCCAGTCCTGCAATACGGCGCAGAAGCATGGACAATGACAGCAGCGGATGAAGCGGCGATTGGCGTGTTTGAACGAAAGATTCTTCGGAGGATTTATGGACCTTTAAAAGTTGGCGATGTTTTCCGCATTCGAAATAATGACGAACTGTATGAGCTATGGGGACACCTGTCTGGTCAAGCGCATAAAGCAACAGCGGCTGCGCTGGTTAGGACATGTCACCAGGATGGACGAAGAAGCTCCAGTAAGGAAAGCTTATTATTCGAAGGCGGCTGACTACGCAGAAGCGACTGGCGGACATTGTTGGCAGCGGCCGAGACCGTCGAACGGTTGTGATGCATGCATCGGGCCAATCAACAAGAAGAAGAAGACTATAACCTTATCTTATTTAAACTTTTTATATCTGGCTGGCTTGAGGTCGGTGGAGAGTTACAATTCAATGTAATCAACACAAATCAATAGAGATTAATTACAACAACTTGGAATAACAATTGGTATGTCCGTACAACGATCGCTGTTTCGAAGATAACCACATCTTCTCATCAGCGGACTCTTGTGTGCATATTCACATTCAAACAGCCACGCATTTGTCCCTTATATAACAATCGTTCGCCGAATAACGTTGTAATTAATTTCTTTTGCTTATGAGCTCTGCAAGGTGGCTGGGCAATCTGCCCAATGATCCTCCATAGCAGAGTCACGGCGTTGTAAAATACTTATCTTATTTATTAAATTATTTATTTTGCAAAAATGAGGTCAAGTTCATCTTCGATTTCGTCCCCCGTGTAATTCCGATTTGTAATCTCAATGGGGGGGGATTGATCATCTTAATCACCCCCCTATCTACGCCACTGGGCAACACCAATAACGGCAATACAGCCAGGCGGTTTTTCAAAGAACCAAAATTAGCAGCCGAAATCACCGGAGTGAGTGAAGAGCTAATTTACAGATTTAGTGTTATTTTACGCTCGATTGCTTGCGGGCTTAAAATTGATGTTGAATCTTTTAGGCACTATGCCTTGCAGACCGCAGAACTTTTTACCACTGAATATCCTTGGTTTTATATGCCGGCTTCCATCCATAAAATATTAATACATGGAGCTGATATAATTAAAGTGACACCACTTCCAATAGGAAAAATGTCGGAAGAAGCGTTAGAAGCACGAAACACCATACTCGTAAATCATCAAGAGCAAATACAATGGAGGACTTAATGAATGGGCTTTTATGTACATCAGATCCTCTGATATCTAAAGGTCCCTGTACCCATTAAAAATGGGTAAAAAGGGGATCATGAAGTTGTGCAAATGTATGTAACAGGGAGAAGGAAACATCTCCGACCCTATAAAGTATATATATTCTTGATCAGCATCAATAGCCGAGTCGATTTAGCCATGTCCGTCTGTCCGTCTGTCCGTCTCCCGTCCGTCTGTCGTCTGTCTGTATGAACGCGTCGATCTCAGAGATGGTAAGAGATAGAGGTTTGACATGTATGGGACAAATGCTTCTTTTATCTGTACGCAGATCAAGTTTGTTTCAAATTTTGGCCACGCCCCCTTCCGCCCCCGCAATTTGGAAAAAACGTTATATCTCCCACATTTTTGAAGATAGACGAATCGTACTTTCTAGAGATAGTTAGTAATTAGCAAAATAAATCGATTGCCGAAGAAATGATAAAAATCGGATGAACGGAAGTTCAGAAGTTATGAGCAAAAAAACGAACCAAGCAACCCCCCGCCACCACCCCACCCACCCTAATAAAAATGTTGCATACTTTTCGGATGGTCACCCTAAGGAACGCAGGAGCACTATTAAACATGTTTTTTCATGACTAACGGGTTTATCGAAGTCGGTTAGAGCCGACTTTAACTTACGCTCTCGTTGTCAATTGTACAGGGTATATTGAAGTCGGGCTACTCGACTGCAACGGTCTTACTTGTTTTTATTATAATTTAGCTTGTATAATAATCAAACTTGAAGAATTTGAACACTGAAAAGGGCCGAAAAAAAACATGAAAAAATACATAAAAGTTATAAAGATTTGTTGTTAATATTAAAGTTAAATATATTTCTAGCGAGAAAAAACATCAAACACTAAGTTTAAACGTTTTATCATGCTATCCTGATGGAAATAAACAATGTTAAAAATATTAAAAAAAACATGCAACTTACACAAAAAAAAATGTGCAGCGTATTTGTACTAAAAGACTTCGTGCAAAGTTTGATTAAGATAGCTTTACAACTGACGGAGGAGATAGCATAGGAACAGACGGACGGTCAGACGGACATGGCTAAATCAACTCAGCTCGTCATGCTGATCAAGAATATATATACTTTATTTGGTCAGAGATGCTTTCTTCTATGCGTCACAAACATCCGAACAATTTTAATATACCCTCTCCAAGGGTATAAAAATACCCCACAAGCGTCGATACTAATCCGTTCTCCGAATTGTAAACTTGTTATTTTTGCAATCGATTAAATTCTCATCGATTTGCGTAAAGAACATTTGGTCTAAAACGATAACCGTAACCCTAACCGTTATTCGTTGCGGTTTAAATCTCTGATTATATTTATTCCAAATGTTTTTTAACATTCACGATATTTAAATAATTGATATTTTTGAACCCTGCTTGGTGGTATAGTTGCGAAATTGCTTCAAACCCATTTCTATGAAATTATTTGAACTTTGAACTGGTTTTCATGTGTAGGTTGGTAGTTTAAGGTTAATTATTTTTCCGGCTGGCTCTGAACCGTTACAAAAGTGGTTCAGAGCCTTAACTCAAATAATTATATAAGCTACTAGCTGAACTCACTACTACTAGCTGAACTTATAGAAAGTAGAAATAATTGTACAGCTTTTTGAACACTTTGTTTTTATTTAATCTATTTGTTAAAAAGCAAATCCTTCTTTATTATCATTGGCGTCATTAGCTTAATATTTAGACAGTTTCGAGTTTACGGTTGATTAAAATAAATCAATCTGGAAAAAGAGGATTAAGTAAGGCGCGGAAATGCCTGTACACATATTAAATTCTATTCCGTCCCGTCGTAAGGGACACAACCAAATTTTCAAGTCGCGCAGAAATTCCAGAATTTAAAATAATTCCCTTCCAGTATGAGAGTATGTTACTATTTAAACATGGAATGAGTCTAAAGCACAAATTTATAGGAGAGAGCTTAACATATGCTTGAGTCTTCGAGAAGAACACGAAGAACCGTCCATTGCGGAAATTACCAAAGATATGCAAAAGGCAGCACAGGTAATACAACGGCCCCACCGACAGACGTATAAGCAACCATGGTTTGATGAGCAATGCGAGAGCGCTAGAATATCCGCCCAATACTACAAGCGAATTAAGCTAGAAATTAGTAGCATAAGGGATAGTAAAAGTTTCTGGGCAACTGCCAAAAAGTTAAACGCCCGAATGTGCAGAAGTGGCAACATCAAAGTAGACGCAGAGGTGCAATACACCCACTTTAAGAGTCTACTCGAGCATCCTTGCAGGACTCAAGTCAGCTATGCCCTACCGTACGTGTCCAATAAAGAGCTTGATGCGGCTATAACATTTATAGAAATGCAAGAAGCGATCCAACGAATTAAACAAAACAAAGCGCCAGGTATCGACAGAGTTCCCGGTGAATTTCTCAAGAATGCGACGGATGGTCTTCTTACAGAGCTCTTGCAAACTTATAACCGAATTTTCAAAGAAGGCGTGGCACCAGAAATCTTCAAAAGGAACCTTATATATCAATATTTAAAAAAGGTGACCCAAGCAGCGCAGCCAACTATAGAGGAATATATTTTTGAAACCGCATTCAAAAATTGTTTACCTCGATACTACTAGAATGGATAACGTCATGGGTTAATCGCAACAGTATCCTGAGTGAATTTCAGGCGGGCTTCCGCAAGGAGTACTCAACAGTAGACAGCATATTTGTTCTTACATCAATAGCAACAGAGTACTTTCAAAGAAAGGACAAAATGTATATTTTTTTTATTGACTTTAAAGCGGCTTTTGATACAATCAATAGAAGGGCTCTACTGCTGAAGTTACGTAATTGCGAATTCCCCCGTGTGGGACGGAAAATCAGTGTCAGAGTGGTTTGAGACTAATACAGGTCTGAAACAAGGCTGCCTCTTCAGTCCATTGCTTTTTTCGCTGTTTGTGGATGATATCACGGAAATTCTGACTGGAGGTGTGAAAATCGGAGCACACATTGTCAAGGTACTCATGTACGCAGATGACATGGTGCTTCTGGCGGACAGCCCACAGAAGCTGCAAGAGATGATCAACCGCACTCATGAATACTATGTCACATGGAATTTGGAAATAAATCTCGACAAATCAAAAATAATGTGCGTGAAAGATCCAAGAGGACGACTGTCACGAAATAAAAAGTGGACTCTAAACGGCTCAGAAATTATAGTGGTCAAGGAGTACAGATATCTGGGCCAGTTTCACCAAACATGTGCGACAAAAACTCAAAGATGCCAGACTTGCTATCAACAGCACATGGATTTCCTTCATAGCAAAAAAGAATGTAAAAAGCAGCGCAAAGTTCAAAGTCTTTGAAGCAACATCGCGATCCATAATGTGCTACGCCGCCCAAGTATGGGGACACAGTCCATATGAAGATGTGGAAAAATTGTTGATGGGATTTATAAAGCGATTGTTTAGACTCCCAATGAATACGCCAAACCATGCCATCATTCTCGAAACTGGACTATCTCCTGTTTATGCCGACACGCTACACTTACATTTAAGCTATATGAGGAAGACCATGAACATGGAAGCGCACAGACTGCCAAAAATTATAACTACGCACTTGATGCAAACGAAGAAGCAGTTCTTTCAAAAGTGGGAATCTCTTGCAACATCACTGAACATAAATTGCTCTTTTGCGAATCTATCCACATGGAAAATGAATCATAGACAATTGATCGAGGGTGTGAAACGATCTTCTCGAGACAATGCGGAGCGCAGGGCGAGGCAAAGCGAGACACGTGATACCTATAAAGCATTAGAGCACAACCTTGGAGACAAAAACTACTTCAACGATGAATGGAGAAATGGAATGGAGAAATTGGTAAAGGAGGAATTTATTTAGTGGATACAGAAACTTGCGCATATTGAAGCTTTTTTGACGAACGATCTGGTATCTGGGGAAGACCCGGAAAGCCAGGTGTAGTAGTAGTCAGGAAAGTGGAAAGACGCGTTAAGTTTTCGGCTGACGGCAGTAGGCCAAGCCGGTGTTACCACCAATTATCATTTTTGATTTTTTTTTTAGTTTTGCTTTTTTGTTACCAACGACAGTACTCTTAAATAATTATAGTAGCTTACTTCTTATTCAGATCATGTTAATATTCCGCACCAATTTAAAAAATAAATGATAATTCTACTACTCAGTACTATTTAAACATGAGTACCCATGTGTCTTTATTATGCTGCAATTAAAACAGGGAAACTTCATGTCTTAAATATAAAAAAAATAAGAAGCAAATTAAACTTTTCTTTTTTAAAGCTGAAAAAATAAATATATTTTTAATAAAGGTCACAATTCCCGCTGCCCACTGATTTTTGATCTGCAAAGGCTAAATTAAAAAAATAAGCTGTCTTGGCAACACTGTTTATTTTTCTCCTTCAAACATACTTTTCATTGCGAAATGTTGTTATGCATTCAATCGATATAAATCTCTTAGATAATCTACTCACAACATAGTTTATTAACAAAGACTCGCAAATGAGATAAGGAGACAACTAATTTTTAGCAGACTGCTCACGTCATGTGTGCCATCACTTTTCTGATAATATCGTTGAGCTCACGTACCACCACCAATAACATGAGACAGTTCACAGCAATCAAACATTTTTTGGCTTCTAGATTTGTGAAATTTGATCTACTTTATTGTGCAAATACGCTCAACATATTGTTAAAGGTACCGATGTGTTTTGTATGTGCCATAAGATTCAATTGGATGAGGATGTACGCTATTTGACAGTTTGTTTGTTTTTCACACCACGCTCTCACTCTCTCTCGCGCGCTTTTAGCAGAACAGCCTAGTCCACAACAGTCCACAAGACCTTTTTTTTGGCGTTGTCTCTTAATTAGCGAAGAAATTTGTTAAAATTTTCTTTTTTAGTGCGCGCCTGCATAACTAAACGAAGGTCTATGCCAAATCTCAAACCTGTAGTATAAACCGTTTAGGCTGTGGGTTGATATTGTGTCAGTCAGTCGGGCGTACAGATTTATATATATAGATGAGCTTAAAATTTTGAGTTGAAATAAGTTGAGAAATAAATTTATATTACTCGGTTCACAAGTGAATCAAAGCCATAAATGGGTCATTCTTTTTCAAATCGAACGGGCTCAAAATTCAAGATTTTCTGTTTTAATAAAGAATAAGCCCGAAATTAGATCTCGGCACTACCACCAAAACGTGATTTGCAGTCTTGCAATATGGTAACTGTATGAAATAGACGTCCGAGCTGCTGGATGTTGACATTTGTGAAAAGCTGAATATATCTAAAGACCACTTGCAAAGTTTCAGTCACAAAGCTTTGAAACTGACTGCGTAGTCTCCATCTTTTAGAAAACACCATAATTTAAGTTATGTTTAGGGCACTAAATTGTATATCCCTAGAAGCTATATCATGGTGGTTAACACTGAAAAAAACTTATATTTAAAATTCACCAACAATTACTTAATATGTATTATTAAATAATTTAAAAATTAATAAAATTATAATTTGAGTAGATACAGTAAAATGCTTTTTATGAATATCAACTTAGGACCTGTCCGTTAAATCAAACCGGAGATATCTCGTTTTTAAAAAACCATTTTTGAAATGGTTTATAAATTTAACAAAAATTTACCGCAAATCACGTTTCGGTGGGAGTGTCGAGATCTAGATTTGTTTTTTTATACACTTGAAAAGTGTATTATAATTTTGCCCAGAAGTTTGCAACGCATAGAAGGAATCATCTCCGACCACATAAAGTATATATATTCTTGAACAGCATGACGAGCTGAGTCGACTAAGCTTTGTCCGTCCGTCTGTCCGTCTGTCTGTTTCTACGCGAACTAGTCCCTCAGTTTTGGAGCTATCGAGCTGATACTTTGCACAGAGTATTCTTTTTACTGCACGCTGCTAATATGTCGGAACCGACAGGATCGGATTACTACTTCTTGTAGCTGCCATACAAATGTTCGTTCGGAAAATGGGTTTTAGTAAGAAAAACTGTGTTGTTCTCAATATTACTGCTCTCAAACACGGTCACGGGTAATATGTAATGTTTTTAAGCTGGTCTGCGAAGTTTTGTCGAAGTCGCTAACCGTTGAGACATGCTATTTCAAGTGGATGAAAACTTCGGTACAGACGAAGATAGCTTTGCCTTTCTCGTTTTTTCTTTATTGATACAAAAAATGTTGAATATTGAAACCGTTCGATTTGAAAAAAGAATGACCGAAATCAGAATTTATTTAAGCTATAAGCACGGTACGGAGTACTCGAAAAAGCGCTCACAAACGAAAAACTCTATCAGGCCTGTTCCCGTTTTTGATTTCGATCAAATCATGCGGATTCGGAATTGCTTAATGCTTTCGCTTTTAAAAACCGACTGTGTTATTTGGCTTTAAACTTCAAAGTCCCATTTTACTTCATTCCATCCTCTTGATGGCAAAAAGATTTGAGTGAATTTTCTTATCGTTTCTTCGAAATCCCAACTCTCACTAATTCCGATCAATCGGATTCGGAAACGGGAACAGGCCTGTATATAAAAAAAACGTTGTAAAACCACACGCAAAACGTTTGACGTCAAACGTTTTACGGTGTGTACGCAGAGAAACGAAACGTCAATCCACACGAACATCGAACTCGAACGTCGAACTCTGAATTTGTTGATTGTATTTCCAGCTGTTCGATCCATTTTTGGGCGCCCAAAGTAATTAAATTTATTTATTTTGACGCTCAGAAGCAAACAAAATGTCAGAAGAAGGGTCAAATTGCGCTGATTAATACCGTAGAGGTTCAACTCGAAGAGGCAAATAAAACTGTTTGCGCTCATACGGAAGATTTGTCTCGAACTGTTGTGGGAACCTTCGTCCCGAAAGGGGCATGGTGACGTCCCTTGTCATAACGGGCGTGACAACTATGCCGACCCCAGTCCTTATCCTCTGAACCAAGCCTGGGGCTTGCTGAGTTTTAAATTGAGTCTCGACGTGGAGTTCTATATCATATGGAATTGTCAAGTCCGAAAGTTTGCTGTTCAAATGGCTATCTGGGAGACTCCGGTCTTCTGGGGGCGCTAGTCGGGAGCTACCAGCCAGGCTCATTGATTCGTATGCACTTTTCTTCCCATATTTCCCCCTTGCCGAAAATAAGGCAACTGAGACATTGATGGTTGCTTCTGGCATTCTCATCTCTCTTCCAACACGATTTGTGCGGGAGAGGTGCCCTCTGGCTACACCCTTAACTATCCGTATTTCAAAATCTGCATTTTTTTTATAGATGTTCTTAAATTCTAATTAATTTTTATAAACAACCGTGTTAGATTAACTTAAAAATCCCAAATTTGGCATTTTTTGACGTTTTTGGCATTTTTTGGCTATCTGAGCACACTAACTTGTTTTTAGGTTCCACACGCTAAATAATTGACTTTTTTGTGCGCCCAAACAGTTTGGAGTACTCCAATTTAAAACAGATTTCGTACAAGTTCAGACAGCTCAATTAGTTTGATAAAGGCAAAAGTTTGTGTATTTCATTTGAATTTTCTTACTAATTCGAAGTTTTCCTTTTTTTTTTCAGCTTGTCGCAATTATCGTGCGCAACTGAATATTGAATCGCTTACCCCGCATATTTTGGAGGGTATACCAGTTGCTGCTGGCATTTATCCCCATATGGCTGCCTTGGCATATGAGAGTCCCGAGATATACGATTATCGTTGTGGAGGCTCATTGATTTCACCGCGATACGTGCTAACGGCTGCCCACTGTCTTAATACAGCTACACCGGTTTTTGTACGCCTGGGAGCGGTGAATATTAAGGAGCCCAGCGCAGGTTATGAGGATATCAATATAGTGGTAATAAAATTACATATATAGATCTTATATATGCGATATATTCATTTTTCTTCCTACCAGAATTACACCATTCACCCCGAATACGCTAGCAACAGCAAATACCACGACATTGCCTTACTGGAGCTAGAACGCGATGCCAATATGAATCACTTCATTTCACCGGCCTGCCTGGAAACGGATCCCAGTGATCCGCCCCTTCAGGCCAGTCTCTTTGTGACCGGCTGGGGCGTCATGAATCAGACCAGTAAGTGTGGCTGGAGGTTGGATCACAAGGAACTCAAAAATGTCTTCTTATTTTTCCAGCACGAGATAGGTCGAAGATTTTGTTGCGTGCCCCCCTGGATGTGGTGCCATTGCCACAGTGCAATGAATCGATTGCGGAGCAACCCAATGGTATACGTCTCCTCAAACAGGGTATAATCGACTCGTTGCTTTGTGCCGCAGACAAACGACGCCAAAAGGCGGACGCTTGTTCGGGCGATTCGGGTGGACCTTTAATCTATGAGCGTAATCTGCTTGATGGCAATTTCACCATATTGGGTATCATTTCGTCAGGTTTCGGTTGTGCCACCAAAACGCCAGGACTGTACACACGAGTTGCATCCTATTTGGATTTTATTGAAAAAATCGTATGGCCAAATTACATTGCTCTACAGTGAAAAGTATCCCGAGCATCATAAACCAAAATCCTGCGTGGCTTAACAAAATATTTATTGAAATGTAATTTCGCGAATATATATGGCTTTGACATACCAACTCGTAGTCAGCATCAGTAGGCACGCAGGAATAAGTTTAAGATGCTTAGGATCCTCACAAAAGGTCTCAATTTGTAGAACTGTGTTATTGAATCAATGATATTTGAGAAATAAATTGTGTGAAGCAAGAAAAGAAAATTTGGACAACTCCAAAATGGATTGAACGGTTACAGTTGGATTTCTCGGGGCTTGACAACAAAGGTTCGAGGTGTATGGAACGTATTTTACACACGAACAGATGGACAAACGGACATGGTTAAATCCACTGGGCTGTTGATGCTGATCAAGAATATATATACTTTATATGGTCGGCAATGTTTCCTTCTTCCTGTTACATACATTTGTACAACTTCATGATTCCCTTTTACCCATTTTCAACAGGGGGGAAAACAGCGCTTTCAAGTTCGCTGTCTGGATATGCTCTTCGACAGCGACTGCCATGCCTGGCCCGCAGGGGCCATTTCGCATTCTCACATCGACACGAGACGATGGCATGCCAGGGCTTGTGCCAAGAGAGCACACAGCATTTCAGTCGCTGGCCAGCGATCGATGAGCTGATTTGCGTCGACAATACACTATCATTTTTGGCCTCGCTCTTCTTGACAATTGCTGTTCTACACAATCGGCGTGGGTGCGGTAACACTAGTCCCACACTTTGTTGCTACTCTCTAGCTCCAAACCGGCTTTAAAGCTTTCAACCACCCCTACACAAAAAAAAAAAAAAATATATGGCAAATATTGTTAAAAAAGAACGATGGGATATATGCAACCGTGGGTTAACCCTCAATGTGAAGTGGCGATGATTGCCTCTCTTCATCAACTCCGTCGGGCTCACAGACAGAATTCTCCCGAAGCTAGGCGACATTATCAAACGGCCAACCGTCTTTACAAGGATCTGTGCCTCCTAAAGCAAAGGGAATATTTTAGTCGAATCGTAAGAGAACTATCGGGCATAAAAGATAGAAAAACGTTTTGGACTTTTTTGTCGGATTCAAATGGTCTAGCAAATCACTTCAAAAGGCTACTTTTTGTTGATCCCGACTTGGTATTAAGCCAATTTAGCTTTAGTCTACCTCTTGTGCTGAATGATGATCTGGATGGTCCCATAACTGGGGAAGAAGTTCAGCTGGCTATATCTAAGGTAAAACCAAACAAAGCACATGGAGAAGACCGTATTCCAGTCAAATTTCTCAAAACAGCACCTGATTCCTTTATCCAGCTACTTACAAATGAATTCAACCGGTTTTTTATATCCAAACTCATCCCTGCACGCTTTAAAGGGAGCATTATTTTTCCTATTTTTAAAAAGGTGATCCAAATGAAGCTGCGAACTACCGCGGAATCTCCTGTATAAACGCAATCTCTAAAATATTTGCATCGGTGCTGCTCTCCCGGCTTAGGAGATGGGTAATCAAACATAACAAGCTAAGCGAGTTTCAGTTTGGATTCAGAAGAAACCCAGAAAATTTATTTTTTAGATTTCAGAAAATCTAGCCCTAAACTGCTATTGCCCTTATTTTTAGAAAATTTTCCTAACTTTGTGAAATTTTTGCCCTGAACTTTAAAAAAACTAACCATTAAAATGAAATGAAAAAAATATTTCTTATTTTTAGAAAGCTTTTTCAGCTTTTGATTTAGAAAAAATATGTTAAAAAACAAAAAAATATTCTCTAAATTTTTGGACAGATGCTCGCAGTTTCGAGTTTCGCGAAGTTTCTACATCGATTGTAACTGTTTTTTTTTTGTCTTCGCATTTTCTTTTGCCTTCAACACGTGTGTGTGCATGTGTGAGCTGTGAGCAGAAATTATGTGTGATGCGTTTGTGCAATGACGAAATAGAAATTAGTTGTGCGTTGACTTTGAGTGTGAGGCGTCAAAAAAATGGAGCAGCTTCTCAAAGAGTTGAATGGTGAAGCCTTCAAAGAAATTTTTGCTGGTGAGTATTTGTTAACAAAAGGTGTAATTGTGTATATAAATAGAAAGAGCATTGTGTGGAAAAATACTTTAATTTTGATTGTTAGTAGAGTGAATGCAAGTGTATGTCTGAATGTTTTTATTCTTAAAATGCATGTGAATGCCGGTGGTTTCCTTGTGTGTGTATCCAAAAAAAAAATATAAAAGTACGAAATTTCGAAAGTACATACAGGGTTGCCCATATTCGACGGACACATTTTTTTTTTAAAAATCAAAGAAAAAATAAAAAATTTGGCGGTTGGCAATCTTAATCATTTAATTTGTTCCAAGTAGATTTGTTTACATAAATTTTTGAATATGATATCTCTCAAATGGCCGCCTCTGGCGTTTTTGGCGTATTGTGCCCTTTTTGCAGCATTTTCCATCGATTTCGCCAACATTTCGGCCGGAATAGCGGCTATTTCTTCACGAATGTTGTCCTTGAGCTCTTCTACGGTCCTTGGCTTGTTAACGTAAACCTTTGACTTCAAATATCCCCACAAGAAGAAGTCAGGCGGCGTCAAATCGGGCGGAACGCGGTGGCCAGTCCAAATCACCGCCGCCGTCTTGTTGAAACCAGAACTGCCTCATACGCTTTCGACGAATAATTGGCATCACAAAATTGGTCATCATGTCGCGATAACGCTCCTGGTTGATGGTAACAGCATGGCCATTTTCATTTTGGAAGAAAAACGGCCCAATGACCGTTTTCGCACTAACGCCGCACCAAACTGTGACTTTTCGTCATGAAGAGGCACTTCTTGAATCTCTTCAGGATAATACGGCAATTTTGCTTATTTACGGTCCAATTCAATGTGAAATGGGCTTAATTTTTAATTTTCTAAAAGCACGTTGAGTTTTCACAATTGACTTGTTCTGTTGAACGTAAATTTCAACTATTTCAGAGCGCTCGCGTGGCGTGTATTGTTCCATGGTAAATCTGCTTGGACATGGAGCAACGAATACTAGAGAAAAAGCTTGTTCAGTCGACACCGCTTCTGTCAGAAAATCGTCAGCTGTTCGCTCTCATTTACGCTCTCTAGATACTTTTTGGACAGCTGTTCGCTCTCTCTGGATACATTTGGGTTATGGTCGTCTCCCTCTAACCACAGTGATTTCCTAATGGCACTTTCTTTTTGGGCACTATAAGTATCTTTTTGGGCACTATCGTTTAGCACCAGCAAAATTGAGAGGCGCGCAAACGTTCTCTCTAATATTCTTTGCTCCATGGCTTGGACTGACGCTTCAAACGCGGTATGTCATTAAGCGATCTGACATCTCTGTCAAAAGTTATGGCGTTGCCAGATGGGTCCGTCGAATATGGGCAACCCTGTATGTACAAAAAATTGTGGATTTCTGAAAATTTGCTTTTGTCTATGACAGCGGTGGGCAGCAAAAACAACGAAAAGCGTACAACAACAACATTTTTTTTTGTACTTGTTTCGATCAGCCCGTGTTAGATGCAAAATCTATTGCGTTGTCGCTGGTCTACCTGCCTTTGAGTAACGACGCGGCGCGTGGCGCCAGAAAGAGACAGAACAGCGACTTCTTTTTCTCTCCCCAATCCAATCCAGCACTGACGCCCGCGCCCGCGCCCCCCCCTTGTGACGACGAATAAGCAAAAATCTAGTTGCGCCCGCAAACAAACAAATGCAAGTGCAGTGTAAAAATTCACGACTTTTTGTTTTTAATTATGCATAAAGCCCGTCGCGCTTCGCTGCGCCATGAACAGTATAGAACCAGTATCACAATCAGTTTGAAGTCAATCGTGAGAGTGAAATATTTACCAAATTTGAAAATAGTTTATAAATTGATTTCCTCTGTAGAGCCCAGAAATTGAATCTTACATACCTAGGCTTGAATTCAACGTTTTACAACTTTGCTTTTCTACCGTTAAGACTTTGCTGCTGAGTTCTTACCACCCCATTCCATCCGCACCCCACCCACTCCCCATTCACTTCTTACACAACTTCCACCCACTTCCCACCTACTTCCCACCCACATTCCTCCCCACTTCCCACCTTCTTTCCACCCACATCCCTCCCACTTCCCACCCACATCGCGCCCACCTCCCACCCACATCCCACCCACATCCCACCCACATCCCCGCCTACTTCCCCCACCTCCCACCACTTCCCACCACTTCCCACCCACTTCCCGCCCACTTCCCTCACCACTTCCACTTCCCCCCACACCCCTCCCACTTCCCCCACCCACTTCCCACCCACATCCCTCCCACTTCCCCACCCGCTGCCCGCCCACCTCCCACCCACTTCCCGCCCACATCCCACCCACTTCCCGCCCCCCTCCCCACTTCCCACCCACTTCCCGCCCACACATCCCGCCCACTTCCCACCCCCACTTTCCTCCCACTTCCCACCCCAATTCCCTCCCGATTACCCACCCACTTCACACCCACTTCCCACCCCCATCCCTCCCACTTCCCACCCCTGCCCACCCACCTCCCACCCACTTCCCGCCCACATCCCACCCACTTCCCGCCCCCATCCCTCCCACTTCCCACCCTTCCCCGCCCACATCCCTCCCACTTCCGCCCACTTTCCTCCCACTTCCCACCCACATCCCCTCCCGATCCCTGCCACCCACTTCACACCCACTTCCCACCCACATCCCTCCCACTTCCCACCCACTGCCCACCCACCTCCCACCCACTTCCCGCCCACATCCCACCCTCTTCTCACCAACATCCCTCCCACTTCCCTCCTGATTCCCACGCACTACCTCTCCACTCCCACCCAGTTCCCGCCCACTTATCACCCCACATCCCTCCTACTAACCACGCGCTCCCGCCCACTATTCTCCCACTACCCGGCAGTATTTCCAACATTGGAAAATGCAATCGCAAATTATTTCGTATTCTATCGCTTCAAACCGAGTTTCAAGTCAATCGGGTGAAAAAAATTTTTGTTGCATGCAGAGTTTTCCAGAATTTTCCGACCGTTCGGTCAAATGTTCCAACATCGGAAAATAACATCAATTTTATTTCACTTACTATACTCACAAACCGAGTTTTAAGCCAATCGGATGAAAAAGAGTTTTTTGCATGCAGAATTTTCCGGCCATTTTCCTCGTCGGCCAGAAAACACGTGTCGAATTATTTTTCGTACTATGCTTGCAAACCAAGTTTAAAGTCAATCGGATGAAAATAAAATTTTTACCACACAAACTTTTCCGACGCCTTTCCGACTTTTCCGGGTGGGATTTTCCGGAAAATCGGTACACAGTTATTGTTGAATTTCCATATAGCTCTTTGAAAATGAGTTTGAATCTGATCGGATAATAAACAAAAAACTTTCATACAACAGTTTTCCGTGAATTTTCCGACTTCGTGTATAGATTTTCCAAAATTTTAAAGTCACGTTTCCTATATTTTATTATGTGTAACTTTAGAAATGAGTTTGGAGCAAATCGCTGGCAACTAATTTTCGCCCATACAACCTTGACCACCCACTTTCCACCCAGGGGGGTGAATTTTCCGGAAGATTGGTATGCAGTTGTTGTTGAATTTTCATATAGATCTTTGAAAATGAGTTTGAACTTGATCGGATGAAAAACAAAAAAGTTTCATACAACAGTTTTCCACGAATTTTCCACATTTCCCGACAGAATTTTCCAAAATCCGTTCTTAGTACTCACTTTCAGCATAAGATAAAACTACTGTGAAAATCTCATATTTCTATCTTTTATGGTTTATGGTAGCTGTGCGAAGGTACCAGCAGTCAGTCAGTCAGTCAGTCAGTCAGTCAGTCAGGTTGAACTCTTTTATATATATAAAAAAAAAATTTTTTATTGGGGAAATGGGGGTAAGAATTTTTAGGAAGAAAATTTAAAAGAAAATCAGAATCTCGTATATATGTATTATTTTATCATAAAAAAAAACACAAAAGAAAATGATTCTGAAAAGTTTACAATCGAAATATCCAACAAAAATATTTAAAATGTTGCAATGATATTCCGCTAAAAAGATTTAAAGTGAATTAACACTTAAACAAAAATTAATAATTTTTAGAGATTAAATTCGAAACTCATCTCAGAAAAAAACAAAGAAATGTGAAGAATTGGCCGATTTGATAAGATTTTGACCAAGCTTACGCTCGAAATATCCAACAAAAATATGTAAAATGTTGCTATGGTATTTCACTTAAAGGATTTAAAGAGAAAAACCACCCTAATTTTTTTTTAATTTTTGAGATTTAATCCGAATCTCATCCCATATATTGGCAGTATATTTAAAATTTTTGGTTTTTGGGGAGAGAGCGCGTCCACTAAATGTAGTCCGACCGCAGCCAAACTTTTTTATATCAATTGGGATCCAAACGATAGTTTTGCCGCGGGGCAAAAGCAAAAATCTGAATATCATTTATATTAAAAATTCTTTGAAAAAAATACCAAAAAAAAATTTGGAAAAATTGACCCTTTTGATATAATTCTGGCCAAGTTTACGCTCAAAATAAGACAAAATAATATTTAAAAAGTTGCAATGAAATTCCCCTAAACGGATATAAAAAGAATTAACAAGTAAAAATTTTTTTTGAATTTTTAGAGATTAAATTCGAAACTCATCCCCCTCATTTTCCATACATTTCAAATTTTCGATTTTGAGGGCGAGCGTGCGTCCACTAAATGAAGTCCGATCGCTGCCAAACTTTTTTCATATCTATTAGGACCAAAAGGAATATTTTTCCGCCCGGTATTTTGAAATCTATTTTTAAGTGCCAGTCTAATATATACTTTATGGGGTCGGAGGTGCTTCCTTCTGGCTGTTACATACATTTGCACAACTTCATGATTCACTTTTTCCCATTTTTTATGAGAACAGGGTATAAAAAAATAACAGTGCTAGGATCAATACATTATACATAGTTAAGTTATTCTAAATTTGAAAAAAACGTGTAATTTAATTTGAATAATTTTAAACGATTTTGTGAAGAATTTTTTTTCGGTAACGGGTTGCATTTATGAGAAGTTTCGGCAGCCTTCTCCAGTCTGATCCGTTTAATGCATTTCCATTTCATTAAGCAGGGATTTTCCCCCTTTATTGATTCGGAGCGCTTTTAATATTCCCTCTAGCGGAAAGTTTATAATTCAACTACATTCTGCAGCATCTCTGTCCGAGCTTTAAACATGTTTTAGATAGTCCTGCAGTCCAATTGGTCTTTGAAGTAATTGCTTTCCTTCAAGTTATGGTTTAGTTGGCTATATGTGTTGCGACTTCAAAGCTATCTCGAGCTGGTACATTGATTGCTTGTAGCAGGGCACGTTGAGAGACGCTTTAAGTATAAGACTTTCCCACCCCTCCAGAGTGTGTAGAAACATTTCTGGAAGTCCTGTCTCTAGATATACGGCATATGTACGAGTGTTTTGTGGTAGATAAAACACTATTTTAATGAAATACCGCATTAAGAGCGCTGTAACTATATCAGGCAGCTAGAACGTACAAGTCAGTGTGTGTGTTTGTATGTGTGTTTCCATTAAACGGGGTATTTCGGAGTCGGGCCACTCGACTGCAACGCTCTTACTAGTTTTAGTTGTTTAGAGTTTTTGGAATGAAAACATCAAATGGACAGTCAAAGAACTTTATTTAAAATGCTAAAAAACGGAAAAAATGAATTGAAAATCTAACGAAAGGGCGTCGCAACAACACATTTTTAAGTGTTTTTTTTTTCAGTCGCAAATTGAATTTTGTTATTGCAACCCTGTTTTGGCGAACTGTCAAATTATCACGCTCCCTGCTGCCCACGCAACTACGTAAACATAGAGAGAGAGAGAGAGAGAGAGTGCGACAGCTGTTCAATTCTCTCAAAGCTCAGGCTGCTGCAAGCTTTTGTCTTACAGAGCTTTTTGCGTTCTAGAATTAACTGTCGGTTGCCTGGCCCAGCTGTTTAACCGTTACAAAATGTCACCGGCTATAAACTGCCGCCCCCCGTTCCCGCCTTTCGACCAGGACTGAACTTAACTTGGCCGCAACTGTTTCAGCTGGCGCTTCTTAAATGCTGGTGCCAGTTGGCTGGGCGCTTCAGTTGGTCGCGCGACTGCGTTGCCGTTGGTTCGCCTGCTGATTTTTGTTGGGAAGTTCTCACCTACAGAAACCCAAAATCTGGAGCAGAGCTTAGTTGCGGTTATTTGTTGTGAATTTTTGAAACGCGCGCGTTTTTTTTTTTTTTGAAAATTAAAAAATTGTTAAAAAGTCCAGTGAACAGTTTTGCCATCTGATGTAAGTTGCGCGATCATCAAAATATATTAATGGATCTTCCTTATCAACAACAATATTGACGTGGTTAATGCTGGGAAATTGTTTTGTGTGTTACATCTGTTCTGTGTTCGACGTGATAAGCAAAATATATTGTGGCGACAGACCTTAAATGGATGATAAGAGTCGAAATGAAGTCAAACAAATGAGAGTTGATGATGATGGGGGTGGCTTAACAACAGGTGCAAGGAATTATTAATCGAAATTTCGTCCTCGGGATTAGAGTCTTAAGCACATTTAAATCCAGCGTCTTAAGTTGTTCTCTTTGGGATTTGTTGGCTGGATTTTTTTTTATGCTTCTTTTATCTATTGAATGGCAACAGGAATGTGTTTTGTTGACATCAAAAGCAAAGTAAGAGACGAACCTAGGACTAGTTTGGTGTGACTGACTTCCTGCTTTCAATTTGTATTGGCTTTTGGGGGCTTCAGAGTACAAATTAAAAAATTTGTTACATTCCTTAAAGCATACTTTTGGGTGAAAGCAGTTTTTTAACTAATGCATGAAGCTGTTCGGGGTTTGACCTTCTGATCTTAAGCCCAAAAAAGCACTTTAAATAAATCAGTTTACAAATGAAACAGCAGTGAGTACCGAAAATTGACTTTTATTGCGTCGTGTAGACGCGGTGCTTGTTTTGTTTTAAACTGCATTTCGAGAGAAACATTGGGGGGGTCCAAAAGAAATTAAATAAATTTTATTGTGAATAAATAGTTAAATAAGTTTTAAATTTTTGGCTCATTCAGCCAGACTCCAGTGTAACATTTGACAAAAAGTTCAAGCTTTACAACAACTCAAGAAATATACTTCTTCGAGGGTTATAAAGCCCAAAAAAAGTGAAATAACTCCAAAAAAAATGTATCTCCCAGCTCGTACTTTCTGGCTAGCTCTCGTAACTTTCTGGCCAGGAAAATTTCAGAGAGTTTAACCAGATCTCAACTCAGATTCTTTCTCTAGAATTGCCATTGTCACGTAGAGCGCGGCCGAAGAGTGAAAGTGTACAAAGTGAAGCGACGCAAACCAACTCCAGCGACTGACCAGCTGTTTGCTCTCTCGGCACAAGCCTTGGCATGCAATCGGCGTAAACTGTAAAATTATTTGTGTAATTTAAGTCTTCTTCTGGTATCGTTTTGTAGCTAAATCTCATACATGTAAATAATACTTAAAATCAACAATCCTCGACAGCCCTTTCCAATGTTGCATGACGACTAGGGCGATATTTTGACCCAAAAATTCACTTTTTCGTTTATAACCTAAGTTTTCCGCCATTATTTTTAAGTTTGGTTCTTATTTCATATCAAATGCGTCTTGATCTAATTACACAAGCTTACAAAAAAGGACAACTTTTGCAACAGAGAAGATATAAGGCTTTCCATATCTATTTTTTGTCGCTGAATTCAAATAAATTGTCCGATTTCCCCCAGCAAGTCAGGCTTACGAGATATTTGTCTAAAAGAGTGTTTAGAGAGAATTCTTTACATTTGTTGGGCCACATTCAGGGTCCTATTCCAACCATATTTGTTTTAGTGTAAGCTGCATTGAATGACGTTACATTAAAACTAAACACGAACTTTTTATTTTGCTCATAAGATAAAAATTTTTGGATTTTAATATGGAAAATGTGGTTATTTTTAATAATATCTGTTTTTTCCCCAAACTTAAATAATTCTGAAAAATTGCCATCTGATATTGAAAGTATCAGAAAAAATAGTTGGTTGTATCATTGCGCTTTTAATTGTTATAGCCCAAACACTATAAATATTTACGTCACTTTTTTACATTTTTTCAACATTATTAACCTCCTAAATGTCTTTAAATTAACAAAAAGCAGACTAAAAAAATTTTTTAATATCCACTCTTTTGTTTCACAATAACTACTTTGTTATTTTTAAACCTAAAAAAATTATGATGGTAAATATTGTGCAAAAATTCAATTTTTTTTTATCATTTTTGGGCTATAACTTTTAAAAGCGCTATGATATCGAAAAACTGAAAGTACGTTAAATAAGACGAGACAAGGGACTAATAAATAGTTGTTTCAGATTTTTTATGTTATCAGAAAATTTTTCAGAACTATTTAAACTTGGAAAGAAATCGGACTTATCCAAAAATAACCTAACCATTATAATATTAAAATATAAAAATTTCTTTGTGTTCGGTCCCAAGGGGCTATGTGGGGAACTCTGCTTTACAATATTGGAGCATTAGAAAAGCTTAGGAAATATAGAGACAGCAAGACCTCATCAAAGGCGGCACAACTCATGAGTGCGATTGAAAAACTTTTGTGGACTTCATGATTTATTTTTTGTGTGTGAGATTTAATCGAAAATTTCTTGATATTCTGGCTCTAGAGGGTTTGATTCCAGCACATCGCACCAAGCACACAGTTCAAAAAATTGTAGAAGCTGCAAAAATTTATGTGGGGGACTTGAATAATTGCACCGAAACCGAGCTGACAAATGAATTTATTATGTGGCAAAGGAGTTGTGAGAACTCAGAGTTAAAAAAGCCCAGACTGCACTCGAGGCACTACAGCTCATGAAATCGAAGAAATTCAATAATTTTTTCCCGAACGTTGCAATATTTCCTTCGTTATTGCAATTGTTTTCTACGATCCCTGTCACCTCATCAACAGCTGAACGGACTTTTTCTCTGCTGAAAAGATTGAAAACCTATCTTCGTCGCGATATGTTTGAGGACAGACTCAGCGGGTTAGCTCTGGAAAACGTTCACAAAGATTTTTTAACTTCAACTTACGAAATATTTGACATGTTTTGCCAAGCCAAATCTCATCGTCATGCAAGGGAGTAGTCAGCTTTCCGATATTATATTTCTTTATTATTTTTCAACATTAAATAACACAGGTTTACAAAAAAATTTTGGCAAATTTTCGCAACAGTGAAGATAGAAAAGTTTTAATATGTATTTTTGGTCGCTGAGTTTAAATTTATTGTTCGTTTTTCCCCCGCACGTCAGGTTTGCTAGTTTAGCGAGTTTTCATTACATTTGTTGGTCCTGTGGCCACATTATAGGACACTTCCTATTTCAACCAACTTTATTTAATGTAACACACTTAGCAATTTACACCGAATGCTTGCCAAAGTCACTCTTCACTGTGTGTTAGAAAGTCACTTTTTTGCGTTCTCTTCTTGGTGAACCCTAATGTAAGCAGCAACTCAGCGAATGTGTACACCCATGCATGTTGGTTCTCAAACTTCACTCAAACTGTTGCCACGTCTAAAATGGCGTCTAATCAAAATTAATTCAAATGTTCAATTCGATTTTCAACGATCGGTCTTTAATGATTTTTGGAACAATCCAAATAATTGAACTATTTCTGAAATCCTTGATTACTAAAATGGCTCTTTCCATATATTTGGTGAATTAATATATTTCGGCTCTGAGGGGGTTTTCCCCCCGTCTTATGCCATTCAGCTCGCTGTTGATTCCCACAAAAAAGCAGACAAAAAAAAATTTCAATTTACGAATTTTTTTGGCAAATTTAAGCTCAATTACTTATTTCTTCAGTCAATCTAATAGTTTTCACTATTATTTTTTTTATGCAACACAACAGGCAGAAAAAAAGGTTTTTTTTTCGAAAAAAACTCAGTCACGTAAAATTTTTATTTTTCAACATTTTTAAATTATCCTAATTTAGCTCGTAGCTACAGTCATTTTTCTTTTTGATCTAACATCACTCAGCTGGCAGGAATCGTGTTGACCAATGCAGTTCAACATGACTTACTTCCCCGCGCTGTATCATGGAAAGTTCTCGTAATTTTGACTTCAAAAAGTTTCTAAATTTAATTCAATAGTTACTAAACTCAGGTGCAAAACTATAGCCGCACCTTGATTTTTAAGTCTACGCATAGAAACAGTAGAGCTGGAAAAACTGCGATCACCGGAACGGTAAAAATGAGAGAAAATACGTGACAAACATCAACACTCTCAGTGCTAAAATTAACCGTAATGTTAAACTATAGAAAAATGTTAAATAATTAATTAATTTTTATTCACTTTAACAATGAGTGTAACCTCCTTCAACACTAATTAACTCATAGATCCTATTTGGCATACTGTCTACATGGTTTTGAAATCACTAATGTTTTTAATGTTAACGTCTCCCACTTCAGCGGTTTTTTTTTTTTTTTTTTTTTTTTTTTTTTTTTTTTTTTTTTTTTTTTTTTTTTTTTTTTTTATTATATTTATTTTAATTTGGAAGTTTTTGGTTAAAATAGCGGATGATATATCTTATAGCTGTATAGGAAGTATCGGTCCAAAAGTGGTTTTAATGAAATACTTTTTGTTTTATGTTAACGTTTACAGCATATAATATTTCTTTTAATTTGGAGTTTTTGGTTAAATATAATATTTATACTTATGGGACTATAGTGGTCGAAATTATTTATTGAGAAAATAGTTTTTTTTATTTTTAACTGATGTATTAAAACATTTTGCAAGGGTAAAAACAAAACGGCAAAGACGAAGTTAGCTTGGACTTCTAGTTTTTAAAATATTTTAACCTACTCTTTTACATTCATTACTTAAGTTTCAAAAAATTTAAAATTTTTTGTTTTTCATAATTTGTATCTATAACTTATTTATGTGGAGATATGTGGTTAAAAAGATTTTTGTTATAAAATCATACCTCAGTGCAATAAGTATATGTGCATTAACATTTTTGGAAAAACCTTGTTTTAAACCAAACGATTCAAGCCAAGTATATTTTTTTACTTATAGCTCTAGAGCCAGTAACTAAGAACTGCCTTACAGTACTTCAATATTTATTAACAAAAAATTATTATTTAACAAATGTATTTCATTCTTAGGAAATAAGTATATGTGCATTTTATATAGTTCTTAAAATTTTGTATTAAGTTCAAACTTTTGATCAACTTTAATAGTTAATGTGCTTTCCTTTTGCCTCTAAGACTTTTGCAAGGCGGTTTGGCATGGAATCTGCCAGATTTTGGAGAGTTTCATTGCTTATTAACTCCCATTCTGCAAGCAAAGCGTACTTTAAATGCTTAATTGAGTCGAACTGCCTCCCACCTTTATAAATCCTGGCTGAGAGGATACCCCAGAGGTCCTCAATTGGGTTCAAGTCAGGACTGATAGCCGGCCACTCCAGTACAGGTATTTTTCTTGAAGAAAAATAAGCCTTTGTGGCTTTTGATGTGTGGATTGGAGCGTTGTCCTGTTGAAAAATCCATCTATCTTCGTAAAGATCGTCTGCAAAATCTATTAATTCACTCTCCAGCAATTGAATATAGATTTCTGAGTTTGTTCTTATTGGAATAAAACATAGCCGAGACTTTCCTGCATATCCGAAACAGGCCCAAATCATCAGTGATCCACCGCCGTGATTCCTCTTATGGCGAGTTTCTCTTGGTTTTCTTAAGTCACGCCAATACTTATGACAGCCATCAGGACCATCAAGATTAAACTTTTTTTCATCCGAAAAAATAACGTTTCGGAATTCTTCGGTCCAAAATTTGTACCTGTCAGCAAACGCCAAACGAGCCTTAAGATGGCGTGGCAATAGCATCGGTACAGCCACCCGGGAACTATGTTTAAGGTTACAATTTTCAGTTAAAATTTGATGGATCCGTCTTCTACCGACATTGAGCTCTAAATGACGTTTAATGCCTGTACAAGACATTTGATTGTTTACAGCCAGGCGCTTAATCTCACGCTTGCACCTATCGTCGATGTGGCTCGGTCTGCCACTGCGTTTAATCTGACCATAGGAGCTTGGATTTTTTAAGAAATTAGCTATCGTATTTCTGTGTCGAGACACTCTGGAAGCTATTTCAGTGATGGTAGCCCCACCTTCGTTCAATCCTTGGATTCGTCCGCGTTCCTCAGCTGATAAATGTGTTCCACGCGGCATTCTTAGGAAAATTTAAAAAATTTTTTTTTGTGTTTCTGCAACAACTACTTAATTTACTCTCAACTTTTCATTTTTATCAAAACACATCCAATTTGTTGCACGCCGACCATTAAATGCACACTAATTGGTTTTTGTACATAAACTTATTTCCTAAGAAAATTAAATCTCGCCACTCAAATGTGTGATAACGGTACTAAGAATGATGACCAAGAAGAATTATGCAAAAGCATTCTAAAAATAGATAACAACAAAAGACTTTTGCATACCTAGAACATATGTTCTGTTACTATTGAGGAAGAGAGAAACGAAAACATATTTGCACATATACTTATTGCACTGAGGTATACTCAAGTTATGATTAAAGTCAGACTTGTACTTATAGAATATTCTCAAATAATTCTGATCGCATCAACAGGACTTAATATACAGGGGTGCCACAGAATTCACTTTCGCTCGTAAATTCGCTCGAATTTGATTTCGCCCTGCCACAGAGCATGTTTTCGAGTGATTTGCAAATCGCGCCCTGAGTCGGCGATTTGCTTAAAAAAGCCATAAATTGCTTTTTAATAAAAATAAGCCTTATTGAGTCTTCAAGGGTGTTCAATTTGTAAATAATATACATCAAAAAAATTAAACATTTAATATGTTAAGTTTATTAAATAAGCATTTTACTAAATCGCTAGTAAAATCGCTAGTAATTCTAAATTGGTCATTCACTGCAACTCACCAAATCGCTAGAATTACAGTGTTGCCACCTTTTGACATTTGAATTTCGAAATTAATCGAACTTCGTTTTAAAGTGTAATAAAATAGCGATTTTTGTGTTAAAACAAAGACAAAATAATTAGATTAACTAGCAATAATTTTTTCGTTGATCTTTTGCTTAAATATTGTGCAATTTGTATATCGATTGCTGCCAATCCGAGTTGAATATAGTGGCAACGCCGGCGCCAAAGTAATGACGAGAAGCCACCCAAATGTTGCTAAATTTTATTATTCTTCCGAAATTGTTTATAAAATTAATTATAAAGGCAAAAGCATTGAACAGATGTCCAGAGTGAAATTTGCTTGGCTTTTATGAAGGAGCTTAAAGACTTGACCCTCAATGTCACAATGGGCGACATGGAAGTTGCGGCTGCAGCCTGGAAAGAACTGACTTTAAGTCCGACCAACCTTTCCTCCGATTGCTTGAATTGAATAATGCGTGGCCCAATGTTACTTTTGGAGTACAGCATCATTTACCAATAAATATAATTTGCCTACATATATCGTCTGATTTTGAAAGAAGATCCGATGCGGATCCAAGGCGGGTGCACTTCCTAGCCTCTCCTTACGGATTTGCTTCTTCCCTTAATCGTCGATTGCCTCCTATCGGCGAGGAGGCATTTATTTAATTAAAGCAAAACTCTTAGCCTACATATACGTACGCCGTTCTTGCACAGCAGCTAGAGTTGCAAGGTATCATTTTTTTTTTGGCGGGCGGAAAATTTGAATTTTTTTTGTGTGCGAAATAACAAATATTTATCTCAGTTATAGAAAATTAAGTTTGTTTTGTTTAAAAAAGAACTAACCAAATAGCTTACATTCAAAATATTAATAAAAACGCATTGAGAAGTCTTAATCTAGTTTTCCCTTGCGGTGCCTCTACCCTACGCAGCCAAGTTCGAAAGGGTTTGTGAACAAGCTAAAAAAATGAAATCGCTCGAAGTTCTGTGGCATGGCGAAATTATTCCAGCGATTTGGCAATTATCCAAGAAATCGCAGTGAATTCAGTTCTATCTTAATTCATAAATAGTCTTCATCAGGGACGGCTTTAATATCAACCAAGAAGATATTAAAAAAAAGCTTATTTATGGGGGGTTACAGCTTAGCCCAAAGCGTGGAAGAAGCAGAGTGTGGGAAATCTTTGGAAAAATATTGGATAAGGAAAGCAGCAGAAAGTGCAACAGAGACAACCCAAACGATGAGCCTATAATAGAAGTAGACACAGAAAGCAAAAATCAAGTGGTGAAAATTGCGACTGAGTGGGCAGTCGAAAATTGTCGACCTTATCAATTGACGGCAGATTCGGTAGTAGAAAAGAAGTTTGCTGATGCGATGATACAGTTGGGAGCCAAGTTTGGCCCAAATTTGAAAGCCAAATCAATAATTCCGCATCCCACTACACTATCCGTATGTGCGTTTTTATTATAACATAAGATTTGTGTGGGCCTGCAATAATTCTCTACATCTGCTGGTTTGACGATTGAGATGAGAGCAAACTGGGGGAGTGCCAAAGTCTCTCTAAATGGTGGAGTTACGGATATACCAGGGGGCAGCGAGCATTATGCGAATATGTTGGTTGTGACAGGCGGTGCCCCAGAGGCAGATATATTAGGTCCAGCACGGCTGGCATCTAAGTGTTTTGGGCGTCTGCAACCGGAAATTCCGCGGTGCACAGTACTAGTTCAATTACTCTTCCTTGAGTCATACCCACTCTAATGCGGTAGATATTTGAGCGGTTGTCCCTCAGTTCGCCAATGAAGCAACGTCCTTCGAATTGCGAATTTGGAAAAAAAGAAATTTTTTAGATGGGCTCAATGATTGACTTGATTCGATCTATAGAACCACTGGAGCTTGATCTGTTTGGAGCTTGATCTATTTGAGCTTGATCTGTTTTTAGTTTAATCTGTTTGAAGACACTGGAAATTTGAGCTGACTAATTTGAACTAAAACGAGAAGGCCAAGCTAACTTCGTCTTTGCCGAAGTTTTTATACCCTTGCAAATGCTTTAATACATCAGAGACTAGGAACGCCAGCATTCAAACAAACAATTTTTCTAAATAAAACCCACTTTTCGACCGATACTTCCTATGACAGCTATAAGATATAGTCATCCGATTTTGACCAAAACTTCCAAATCTGTGTAAAAGCGTATAATATTAATAATCGCTGAAGTGAGACACGTTAACATTAAAAACAAAAAAGTTTTTCTCATTAAAACCCACTTTTCGACCGATAGTTTCTATGGCAGCTATAAGATATAGTCATCCGATTTTGACCAAAACTTCCAAATCTGTGTAAAAGCGTATAATATTAATAATCGCTGAAGTGAGACACGTTAACATCAAAAACAAAAAAGTTTTTCTCATTAAAACCCACTTTTCGACCGATAGTTTCTATGGCAGCTATAAGATATAGTCATCCGATTTTGACCAAAACTTCCAAATCTGTGTAAAAGCGTATAATATTAATAATCGCTGAAGTGAGACACGTTAACATTAAAAACAAAAAAGTTTTTCTCATTAAAACCCACTTTTCGACCGATAGTTTCTATGGCAGCTATAAGATATAGTCATCCGATTTTGACCAAAACTTCCAAATCTGTGTAAAAGCGTATAATATTAATAATCGCTGAAGTGAGACACGTTAACATCAAAAACAAAAAGTTTTTCTCATTAAACCCACTTTTCGACCGATAGTTTCTATGGCAGCTATAAGATATAGTCATCCGATTTTGACCAAAACTTCCAAATCTGTGTAAAAGCGTATAATATTAATAATCGCTGAAGTGAGACACGTTAACATTAAAAACAAAAAGTTTTTCTCATTAAAACCCACTTTTCGACCGATAGTTTCTATGGCAGCTATAAGATATAGTCATCCGATTTTGACCAAAACTTCCAAATCTGTGTAAAAGCGTATAATATTAATAATCGCTGAAGTGAGACACGTTAACATCAAAAACAAAAAAGTTTTTCTCATTAAAACCCACTTTTCGACCGATAGTTTCTATGGCAGCTATAAGATATAGTCATCCGATTTTGACCAAAACTTCCAAATCTGTGTTAAAGCGTATAATATTAATAATCGCTGAAGTGAGACACGTTAACATCAAAAACAAAAAAGTTTTTCTCATTAAAACCCACTTTTCGACCGATAGTTTCTATGGCAGCTATAAGATATAGTCATCCGATTTTGACCAAAACTTCCAAATCTGTGTAAAAGCGTATAATATTAATAATCGCTGAAGTGAGACACGTTAACATTAAAAACAAAAAAGTTTTTCTCATTAAAACCCACTTTTCGACCGATAGTTTCTATGGCAGCTATAAGATATAGTCATCCGATTTTGACCAAAACTTCCAAATCTGTGTAAAAGCGTATAATATTAATAATCGCTGAAGTGAGACACGTTAACATTAAAAACAAAAAAGTTTTTCTCATTAAAACCCACTTTTCGACCGATAGTTTCTATGGCAGCTATAAGATATAGTCATCCGATTTTGACCAAAACTTCCAAATCTGTGTAAAAGCGTATAATATTAATAATCGCTGAAGTGAGACACGTTAACATTAAAAACAAAAAAAGTTTTTCTCATTAAAACCCACTTTTCGACCGATAGTTTCTATGGCAGCTATAAGATATAGTCATCCGATTTTGACCAAAAACTTCCAAATCTGTGTAAAAGCGTATAATATTAATAATCGCTGAAGTGAGACACGTTAACATCAAAAACAAAAAAGTTTTTCTCATTAAAAACCCACTTTTCGACCGATAGTTTCTATGGCAGCTATAAGATATAGTCATCCGATTTTGACCAAAACTTCCAAATCTGTGTAAAAGCGTATAATATTAATAATCGCTGAAGTGAGTCACGTTAATATTAAAAACAAAATGTTTTTCTCATTAAAACCCACTTTTCGACCGATAGTTTCTATGGCAGCTATAAGATATAGTCATCCGATTTTGACCAAAACTTCCAAATCTGAGTTAAAGCGTATAATATTAATAATCGCTGAAGTGAGACACGTTAACATCAAAAACAAAAAAGTTTTTCTCATTAAAACCCACTTTTCGACCGATAGTTTCTATGGCAGCTATAAGATATAGTCATCCGATCCGGTCGGTTCCGACATATTAGCAGTGTGCAGTAAAAAGAAGACTCTGTGCAAAGTTTCAGCTCGATAGCTTTAAAACTGAGAGACTAGTTTGCGTAGAAACAGACAGACGGACAGACAGACGGACGGACAAAGCTCAATCGACTCAGCTCGTCACCCTGATCAAGAATATATATAGTTTATAGGGTCGGAAATGAATATTTCTATGCGTTGCAAACTTCTGGGCAAAATTATAATACACTTTGCAAGGGTATAAAAATTGTTGACTTGATTTACTTGAATCATTTTTTTAAAACCTGAATCAAAGGGCCCTTTGACTCCATTCATGCAGGGCTCAAGTATAAAACCTTTGACACAGATAAGTTTGCGAAGTTTTGCTCGGAAAAGAAAAATTCCGGCAGCTGTTGCATTTCTAGTTTTGAACCATTCTTTTTTTTATTTTTTTTTTCATTTATTCCATTTTTCATTCCAAGGTTTCAAATTTTGGATAAAGTATTGAAAATGTAATCGAAATCATTTCTGACAATCGTTTTATTTCAGTTTCTTAAACAAAAAACTAAGATTTTCGGCCCTCTGGCCCAGTAAGCATTGGTAAAAGAACTGGAGCTCTACAAAAGTTTTGTAGGTTAGCAGCTTAGGTTTGGTCTCTCACAGATGCTCCATAAAAATCCTTGGAAGTCTTGTTGGGTTTCTCTGTTTATGTATATGAAAATACGGGGTGACTTTCTGTTTTGATCAAAACCTAACTATAATACCCCCCACCCACCCAGATATAAAACATTTGTGCTAAGGCTTTCTCAATCCTTGAATCACTTATAATAAGTACTTTTGGCTTCAAGCTCTTCCAGCGATGCAGTTCTTATCCTTTAGTTTTGCACAAACAAGAAAATTCGACAATTTTCATTATTAAATTCATCAATTTCCCTCTTTGATTTTCATCCAAAATGGTCTGCACTTTTGATTTTTGTTTGTAAATATAATAAAAAAAAAAACATTTTTGCGCTTTGCTTATGCCAGCTGAATTATTTTATTATGCATCAAATCCCAAAGTAAAAAAACAACGAATTAAACAATTTTATACATGCTGATTTTTTGAAAGGTTGTTTCTTTTTTTGCAAATTAAAAAATAGAGCAAAAAATTTGCAATAGTGAATGAAATATTTATTTGGAGCCAAAAAGTTAATTCCTGCCATTTACCTTTTTTTCAAAGATTATTTCATGTAAATGTTGCCCGCGACAACGTCTAAATTGGTCCATCCGTATAGTCCAATTTTGGCATAATTTTCCAACATTTTCGTAGCCCGACCACAGATAGTCTAGTGGGGTCAATTCACATGATATTGATTGCCGGCCAACGGACTGGTCAAAAACGTGAATTTTATTGCTCGACTCTCAATTGGTCCATGGTTTCGCCTGACGTGTGGCATGTGGCACCGTCTTGTTGAAGCCAGGGCTCAAACTACAAACCTAACCTTAAACCAAGCCAAAGTTAAGAAAAATTGCTGAACCAGAACCTGTTCTGCATCTACATTTTCGGTACGGTACAAAAAAGTCAAAGACATTCTCAAGTCAGGCAAAATTGTAATTTGTTCAATATGGTGCCACATATTTTCAAAATCGTCAGTAAAGTACTTATAATGGATTTTATTGTAAGCCAGCTATTATAGGTTTTGTTAGGTTGAGCCTTCGATGGCACTAATAGAACCGACTAAATCAAATGATTAAATCATTTTGACATCTAATCAGTGTAAACAATCTAAATCTATTAAGCGTATTTTCTTATCAGTTCCATCGAATGGAGCCTCAGTTGATAGGGGCTTAAAACTTGTTTTGTCCGATCAAAAGTACAGAAAATTTTTGATAAATTATTACATAAATTACGGTTCGAGCCAGCGAATCGAAGCTTCCTGGTTGAAACCACATGTCAACCAAGTCCAATTCTTCTATTTTGCTCTATTGATGTGCAATGATGCCAACAGCTTACAAACCGCACCGAACAATGCATTTTTCAGGTTGCATTGACAGCTGTTGAACTGCCTTTGGCAGCTCTTTCGACCAAATTGTTGACGCGTTGAGCAAAAAATGAGCTTAAATCAACTTTTCTAAGGCCCATTTAGCAAAATAAATAACAACTACGTTGTGTATGTGCAACTAAAGTGCAACAACGGTGGGTCTATTATGACGACCATAAAATTATCGTTATTTGCGAAACACATTTCTCACAAAGCACGAATTTTGATAAGCGCTGTTCGTTTGTTAGTCTATTCATGGTGAAATGGCATTACTGAGCGTTGCCACATGTAACGAATCGCTCGTGAGGTGTCAAAAAATATACACTGAGAAACTGATACGACTTCACCACATTAAATGAATACGAAAGAAGGTTTCGTTACGCACTACATCCGGCTCGAAGGACCAAATGTTACGACTCCACGAACCCACGATACCGAGCCATCCACATTAAATGAATACGCTAAAAGTTGTCGTTACACACTGACTTTAATTCTTACAAAACCTATATTATATTGTAAAATTTGTTCTTATCTTCTTTTTCGATCAGCCGCAGCTGTGATTCTTAGCAGAGGGTGAGTTTTTAAGAGTATGTATGTATGTATGTATGTATTTGTTCTTTATTTAAATCGTTTCGAAAAATTACAGTTTGATTGGGGGTATATTAAGAACTACTAACAATGACTTAATAGTCGTCTGTCGGCAAAAGTTTGTAGATAATTAGTGCGTTTTATTTCTTACAATTTTTGATATAGGATGAGTGTTTATTTAATTAAAATTATTTAAAAGAAATGCTCTGTATCTTAACGCATTTTTTAAAAAGTTAATTAATTGAGCCCAGTATGGCCCATTAAATATATTTTTAATCTCATTCTACCTTAGTACAGTCTTCCCTAAATTCTCTGAGAACTGGGCAGCGTCCAATTAAATGGCTAAGTGTCTCCTTTTCGTTTAAATTGCACATTGTGCAAAGTCCATCTCCATTCAGTTTCAAGAGACCACATCGGGCTTTAAAAATTCATGTAATGTCTGCAACCTTTATGTCATCTGCAATATAAGTGGTTCCAGCTGCCTGCTCGTGATACTCTCGGATTGCCTCAGTATTTAATCGGTTTACCAGTTTATTACACCCGAAGTTCCATGACTCTTTAGTTCCATTTTCCAATTGCCATTCAAAATCGCGGGCTTCTATTAGAAAGTTTTAACCGCTTCGCCCAGAAAACGTTCTTTTGGATGATGTACGTGGAAAGCTTTCGTGGTAATCTATTCTTTTTGGTAATCAAATAAAGTTTTCCCTATATAGTTTAAGTGGGTCATGAGTGTGAAAAGTGGTTGTCTTCCATGCCAAGTTCGATCGCCAATGCGTAATTAGGAGTATTGTCCGGCAGCCTTAGAATCCTTTTAACAAAGTATCGCTGAAGTTTGTTTACCTCTTCAAAATGATGTGATCCCCATATTTGTGCTGCATAAGATTGTGCGGAACGGCACACCGCGAGGAATAACTTCCATTTCAAGCTTATGGGTACTCTTTGATTGCAGAAATAATTTTTCCATGTACTGTTAATACAGTTTTTCGCTGACCTGTTTCGCTGCTCAACATGTTTTGTGAAGGATAAGGTTGGTGTAAATACCACTGCCAGATAGGTTAACTCTGAAACAATCGGTATTGGTTCCGAATTGGCCACCTTGAATACCATCATTTTTGACTTACTGGTATTCACCTCCATATTCAGTTTTTGCAGTACTGCTCGAGCTTGTTGATCATTCGTTGCATCATATCGACATCGTCTGCATACAAAAGTACTCGGAGGTTGATATCACCGATCCATAGTCCTCCTTCAATTTCATCATGTAGATCGTTTAGGAATAATATAAACAACAATGGGGAAAGAAGACATCCTTGTTTTACGCCTGTGTGTGCGGAAAGATTGTGACAGCTCGCTCCTAGTCCACACTGAGGAAGATGTATTGCAATATATATTTTGCAGGAGATTTTGTACTTTTGTTGAAATACCCAGTTAATGTAATTTATGGAAAAGTAGTTGGCGTGGGTCTGTGTCCCCTGTCAAAGCAAAGACCCAATATAATCTCTAAATGCCGAAGCCCTAGCAATGGTTTTGCAATATTCATCCGCGCTGTTTTCGAAGGCGCCGAAAATCGCCTCTTTCCGCTCACACAAAGTTAGAGAGCGTAAAAATCTTAAAAATAGAATGCACTTGCTTTTGTAATGCTTGAGGTATGCCTGAGCACACTTGCGTCGTCGGCATATGTCGCTTGTACGCGTAAAAAACACTCCGGCTCTTAGGACCTCTTTCTTTCTCTCTGGCTTCTGGACAAAAATTCCACAGAGCGAAAAGCCAGATTCCAAAAGCCAGGAAAAATCGTGTGCAAAAAAATCGTACGGCGTTACTCATCTTCATACTCTAATGTCTTTGGTCAAACGTTGCCGTAAAATCTACGAAATAAGCATATACTTTTTTCTTTTCATCCAGTTTAAGATGTACTGCCGCTGCCAGGATGTAGACGTTGTCCGAACTAGAGTACTCAGACCGGAAACCTGCTTGATACTCGCAAATAAGCTTTTCTCGCTGCGACCAGTGTGTTAATCTGTTGGCAATTATACCCATCAGTAATTTCGCCACACAGTTCATTAAAGCTATTCCTCTATCGTTGCTAGTCTCATGATGACAGCCCTTTTTGAGAATCGGGAAGATTATAGTATTTACAAACGCATTATCAACTTCACCCGTTACTAACATTCGGTTATATACTATGACAAGTTCCTCTTGAAACGATTCCGTGGAATGTATCAGGGTCTTCATAGGGGACTCTGTCAGCTTTTGGCGATTTATTTGGTTTCGCTTTACGTAAAGCATTCTTAACCTCATCTTTAGTAATTGGCGCATCCAGTTCAGTATTCTCAATAAGAAACGGCGCATATTCCATGCTATTCGCTAGTTGGCTGGGATTCAAAAGTGTTTGGAAGTGATGTGCAAACTCTTCTGCAGATATATCTTTTCTTGAAACCAACCTCTTGCTATATTCATCCTTACTTATGGCGCACTGTGACTTATACTCTCGATTCTTTTGTAGATAATTTTGTTTATGCTGGGTACTGTTGCTTTTTAAGAAATTTATTAAGTGCCAAAAAGGAGAGCTCCCTTGCTTTTTGGCATTTCCAATTAAACCACGGCTGTTGTGGATTTAGCCGGCGGTTGTCTAGTTTAGGTGTCGCTTTTTTATTGCATCAGTTAATGTTTCCAAGCTGACATTTTCCTCTCGCTTGATGACCACTTTCATTTCTCGTCCAGTTTTCTTTGATAGGCTTGTCTTTGTGAAGGGATCCATGCGACTTTTTTAGGTACATAGTGCTAGCCGATTTTCTTTTTCAGTACTCTCAACGGTGAGCTGCAACGCAATGGGTAGATGATCTTCGCCCCTTTTTTAAATTTTTCATGCGATACTGCACAAATATCATTTACAGAGTTTCCCGTCGTACCCACAAAGGTAAATTTTCCATTTTCATCACCAAATGTCCTTCCATTTATTCATTTAGTTTCCAAATCATAAAAGTTGCGCCCTTTATATTCATAAATTTATCCTGAGATTTTTGACATTCTAGTCCCATTGGAAAGGCTAATAGCAAAGATTCCTGCAGTGGTTATTGCAATTCTCCTATTCGCACATTTAAATCGTCAAAATAATACGGTTGTTAGTTTCGTTTTTAAGAGTGTATTTTTAACAGCTAATAGAAGACCTGATTTCGTGACATATGATCTATGCTAGAAATTCGTTCATATTTTCTACTTAGCTTTTTGTGTACATATTTTGTTGGTTTGTTATAATTTCTTGTGTTTATGTTTTAAACAGAAACCAAATAGCATAAAACCCCTTCAGAAACCACTCTGCGTGGTTTACTGTTTTTCAAATATTTATTACATAAACCCATTACTTAAAACCCATCAAATCTTTTGTAATATTAATACAATTCGATCAGTTAAGCGTTAAAGTTTTGTTCTTCATTATTCTATTTGACTTAAATCTCCAAAAGAGGTTTCAGAAACACCGACAATTGCTTTTGGGTTGTTAGAGGTTTGTAGAACACGGCCGATTAACTTCTTTTCCAAAAGTGTTCGTCTTTAAATTTTGTATCTCATTAGAACACAAACACATCAGTTACATACCACGAATTTTGATTTAACAAAGCTCGTTAACTGAGCAGCTGCAGAAGGCAGGTTATGCCAACAAATGACAGCTGCAATTTGCAATTGCTATAAATTAATAAAAACCGAACATGTTTGTCAAATATTTGTGTTGGATGTGTTAGTACCTTCGATCTGTAGAAATTAATAGAGGTGTCCTTGTAGTAGACTGGGTTGGTAAAACATCTCAGGAAAGGAAAAATTTGAAAAAAAAATTTATCTTCTAGCTGTGACTTTTTGCACCTTTTAGAGCCATCAATTTCGCTTCCGTTTCACTTTATTTCAATCTGCCCTTTTGTGCAGTTTTTGGCGATTTTTGTTTTTTAGGACTTTTGGCAATCCGACGAGTTAATTTGCTGTTTAGTTTTTTTGTTTGATTTGGGGTGAGAGGGGTTAAGCCAAAGTCTTTCAGACGCATCTGAAAGATTTTTAAAAGAAAAAAGCCGGACATTTTGTGCAAATCTGCCAATGAAGTGGCGGAAATGTAACCGAATTATGCAACAATTTGAACGTAGACATCCTGACTGGCTTAAGCAAATTCAATTCAGAACCATAAGGAAGCACATGAACCCAGTTGGTTGTCTCCGATTGCCATTTACGCTTAAGGGTATTAGAGGTCGGAGGAAACAAGCCTGCCGATTAATCAATATTTAAGGGAAATAAAATGCGATTATGGGTACAAGCAGCAAACACATTTGCTGGTATTAAAGGACATGATGACTTGTAGCAGTTCTAAAGTTAAATAATAATTAAAATAAAAACTTTGATGAAAATCGAAACAGGTATATTCCTAAGTTATATTATACTAGTAGCCGGTTTGGCTGATTTAGCGTTGCAAAAATCAAAAATTTTTTCGACCGCATTAGTTTAATTTAATAAAGGGAACTAACCACATTTTCCATATTAAAAACCAAAAATTTCTATCCTATGAGCAAAATCGAAAAGTTGTTTTCAAATATACTTTTCAGTCAATACTGAATGAGTTATTAAATACTTTGTTACAAAGTTCGCGATCCATCGATTTCGCGATATTTTCCGAATTTTTAAGGTTTACAATACTATACTAGACAACTTTCAATTTCTTAGGTCATAATGGCACCCAATGAGCAGGAAAATCTCATGTTTTCTTTTTAAACTTAAACGAACGGATTGACTTCCAGAGTTTAGGTTATGTTATGTTTTCAAAAAAAGAAGTCCAACTCGTTCAATTATATCAGCCTCCAATAAAAATCTCTGCAGGCAGACTACAAAGAAATTTTTTGAAGTAAAAAAACTAAATTCGAAACGCTTTTCTCAAACCAGAAACGAAATGTTTGTTTCGGCCATCGAAATCAATTTTTATTTTAAATTTTGTTGGCGGAAATATTTGCCAGCGGCGATCCTCGAAATAATAATTTTTGTTTCGGTCCATCGCGAAAATTCAATTTTTATATTTAAATAATTTTTAAAGGGTTTGTGAGAAAATTTTTCGCCGCGGTATAACTGCACGACTCCTTCCGACCACATAAAGTTATTAGTCCGCCCGTCCATAGTTAAATAATTTTTTTCCAATAATCTATGACTATTATGGCGAAAAATAACGGTATTGTAAAAAAATATTGTTTACTTAATGTTAACGCTTGTGAGTTATTATGTTATACCTTACCGTAGATTCCACCAAGATTTATGCAAAATATCGGACTATAATATAGCTTATTACTCGTAGAAAAGAAAATTTTAAGGAAAAAATCTTCTTTTTGTTTTTAATGCTACGCCCATAGATTCTAGATAGTTTTTATCCAAATCGAAAATTTAGTGAATATTATTATACACGAAAAGGGAGCATAAAAACAGCGGCGAAAAAGAGGATTCGATTGGAATGATGTTTTAGACGGCTCCGCCACGTTACGCGTGTAAGGCAAGGCCTCTAAGACATTACTTGTATTGAATCTGCCTAAAGGCACAACCCAATATTTGCTTGCTTGTAATTCTCAAGTTCAAATTCAACGCAATCGCTATTTATATACAGGCAACAGAAATTTGCGCACGATTCGTGTAGATTTTCAACACGCAGCGTTTAGATTTTGTAAATCTAAACGTACATTATGAAATGCCACACGTCACGTGTGACAACCAGTTTGCTAAACGAAAAATATAAGAATTCAGTACTGATTTAGAACAACATTTTTCGTTTAGAATTTCCACACGCGCGTGTAGGATTTCAATATCCAAACGTTAATGTAGAAAACCTAAACGTTCGTGTGGTATTCAGATTGCTGCATAAAAATGTAGAATTATTTGGGAAATAGCTGATTTTCTAATGTCGTGTAGACTTTGCCTTTGCCCACGCAGCATTTAACTTTTCTACATTTGCGTTTAGATTTTTAATTTCTACACGCCGCGTATAGCTTTTCTGCACGCAGCGTGTAGCTTTCTGAATTCTACACGTAGCGTGTGCAATTTAACAGGGCGAAATACGTTGCGTTTAGGTTTTCACTTTCTACACGCGCCGTGTAGCTTTTTTGTTTTCTCTGTGTATTTATAAATAAAATATAATAAGTATACTTTCCTTGAGCGATTTGAACATATCGCTCACTTACTTCAATACTGGCATAACTCAAAATAATCCATTTTGAGAAAAACGCGTTTAAAGTTCTCAATGGGTTTATTCAGAAAAAATGATTCTTTTAGTTTCAAGTTAATCTAGTAAAATATTATAAATTTAAAATGCTCATTAATAAAACTTCAAAATATGATGTTTTAACTAAAAGCCGAAGTATGTTTGCGCAATATCGACTGCAGGACAACTGAGATATGACGCTCTTTCAATAACTTGAAAATGAACCTGTAAAATTATATTTCGACATATTTTGATCTCACGTGAAAAGTATAAGAAAATATCAAAATGTAAATACAGCGTATATTTCTGCATCATCAAGTCAAAAATCGTATTTTTTGAGTTAGCCAGTATTGAAGTAAGAGAGGGAGATATTGAGATGAAATCTACGCAACTTTGCTTGTGCACGAGTGGTGGGCCGATTTCGCTTTGCAAAAATAGTAACTTTTAAACGAAAAGAAATATTTGACAAAATCCAATGAGAAGGTGATAGAGAATTTCAATAGCTTTGAATTTGAAAATTGCAAAATTTTATCTTTTCAGATTATCATGGAGATTTAATAATTGGCAATTGAAGACGGGCAAAGAGAAGTTGTCGGTCAATCGGTTTTAATTTGCAAAAAATCGAAAAATGTTTTAGATTGTCATGAAGATGGGTAAAAAGACGGTCAAAATGTAGCCAAATTTTATAATGAGTTTAGATTATACCAAGTATTTGATGGTTGTCAATTAAAGACGGGTTAAAAGGAGGTGTTGGTCAATCGATTTAAAAATATTAGAAATTTGCAAAAATTCGTATATCGAGTTCTGATCGAACGGACCAAAAATCGTAAAATTTGCACAATTTTATAATCAGTTTAGATTATTATGAAAACGGGTAAGTAGACGAATAGTGAAGATCGAAATGTCAAAAATTCGCGAATTTACTTAGATGAAACTTTGATAGATGGAACTGTCAGGTAAGATTCACTTCTTCTTAACCCCTAAGGAAAAGAATCTTCCCAGTTGATTACTATCTACAGATCACACGAAACGGTTTATGCAAGGCAGTGCTAGTTGAGCCTCCCCTCAAAGATGTCAATATCTTAACCCATACTCTCCACACATCCCTCCACCCACCATTTAACCCACCCACCTTGGAATGCTTTTGGCGAAATGTTGCTTATGGCACTTGAATATTCCATGGAGTTGGTTGTTTTAAAGACAAAGTCAAACATAAACACCTGCGACCTGCCTCAATCAATTTTGTCAGTGTCATAAAGTCAGCCCATAAAAGTTGACTATGCTGAACAAATTCTTGTTGTTGTTGTTGTTGTTAGCTTATGTTTATTAATTAAAAAAAATGACCAGAAATGTGGCTAGGGCTGAGCTGGAGAGTGAACTTGTAATTGTATGTAGGCATAGTACACACACAGTCAGAGAGAGAGAGAGAGAGAGACACCGCACAAGGCAAATAAGCGACCAATAAAAATATTATTAATACGCCAACGACATACAATCCGACCACCCATTCCATCCCATCCCATCCCCCACTCTCCACCCCGTAACCATGTTAGATGGGGAAATTAGCAGCCAAACGCACATCACCATCAGCTGGGTGTGTTTTAGCCATAAATTTATTAACTTAGTGTCACATTTATAGCCACTTTGGCTACCCCCTGAACGAAGGACGACACCCACGAGCCAACAGCATGGCAGTAACTCCGCTGCTCTCCTCAGTACGAAATTGCTTTAAAATTCACTTCTTTGGCACACACAAATGTTTAATTGATAAAGTGTGCCCCAAATGCAGGTGAATGCGAACTTTTTACACCGAAGTTGTTTTTGATTGATTTTAATTATAAACTTCCTGATGATGGAATTTAAGCAGCCAAGTTAACAAAATTTTAACAGCTTTTGAAATTAGTTTTCTTTGGAAAAATGAAATTATAATAAAGGCAAATATTGTGTTTTGCTGTCGGGTATTCGTACAATTTAAACAATTTAAACTCACGGGTGGTTTTTAGTGCAAAGTTTCATGTATTGAGACATCGATACGTCAATTGCGGTCAATGTATATATGATACGATGATAGTGACAGGAGTTGAATAAATCAACTAACTAATTGGCGGATTGCCTTCTTTTCTATCGCTCGGGGTGCCTGGCCAACCGCGGGATTGCATTACCCATAGCAACAACAAGAATCAGTAACCGTTCGGCTAACCACACCAAGGCAACCCACAAGTGGACGCACTGAAAAATTAACAATAAACATCTCTTGAAGTGGTTGAGTTTCCTAACGTTTGAAAGAAATCCTATCCACGAAAAGGGAGCTAAATCTACAGTATTAACTCGACACATTCAGAATCCATCAGAGCATTGTCTGGGGTTCTTCAGTGTTGTCATCTGGGATCTTTACTATTTATTCGTTTCATATGCGATATCTCTCATGTCAAGCTTTACTCGCTTGCTTTGATGTACTCTGATGTCCCGATTTTTCCTCTCTTTCTACAATGGGACTTAACTTCTCTTCAATCATGGCGTTTGGTTAACTATTTCCCACTAAACGCTGAAACGATTGATGACAAACCTCTGGAACGCGTGTTGACGGTAAGAATGAGTGTAACACAATGGAGGAGAGTTAAGTGAGTGTGTATGTGAGTGAGAGATGTATAAAATAAAAAGGAGGGAGTATCGAGCGTCGATAGTTGTTTGTGGTGTGTGAACTAGTAAGATGAACTGGATCTTTGATTGGAACTAAATGAACTGGATCTGCGCCATCTATTGCTAAGTTACAGCTATCATTTCAAAAATACGTCCAGAAGTGTACAAAGCTAGCAAAATCAAGCATAAATGGGTCCTGCAGGAAATATGTATACAGGGTTGTCCATATTCGACGAACTTATCTGGCAACGCCATAACTTTTGACAGAGATGTCAGATCGCTTAATGACATACCGCGTTTGAAGCGTCAGTCCAAGCAGATTTTTATAATGGAACAATACACGCCACGCGAGCGCTCTGAAATAGTTGAAATTTACATTCAACAGAACAAGTCAATTGTGAAAACTCAACGTGCTTTTAAAAAATTTCACATTTTCACATTTCACATTGAATGGGACCGTAAATAAGCAAAATTGCCGTATTTACGCCACTGAAAATCCTCAGGAGATTCAAGAAGTGCCTCTTCATGACGAAAAAGTCACAGTTTGGTGCGGCGTTAGTGCGAAAACGGTCATTGGGCCGTTTTTCTTCCAAAATGAAAATGGCCATGCTGTTACCATCAACCAGGAGCGTCATCGCGACATGATGACCAATTTTGTGATGCCAATTATTCGTCGAAAGCGTATGAGGCAGTTCTGGTTTCAACAAGACGGCGCTCCACCGCACACAAGTCGCATAACAATCGATTTTCTGAAGAAATTGTTTCCGGGCCGTTTGATGTCGAAAAGTGGTGATTTGGACTGGCCACCGCGTTCGCCCGATTTGACGCCGCCTGACTTCTTCTTGTGGGGATATTTGAAGTCAAAGGTTTACGTTAACAAGCCAAGGACCGTAGAAGAGCTCAAGGACAACATTCGTGAAGAAATAGCCGCTATTCCGGCCGAAATGTTGGCGAAATCGATGGAAAATGCTGCAAAAAGGGCACAATACGCCATCAACGCCAGAGGCGGCCATTTGAGAGATATCATATTCAAAAAATTGATGTAAACAAATCTACTTGGAACAAATTAAATGATTAAGATTGCCAACCGCCAAATTTTTAATTTTTTCTTTGATTTTTTTTAAAAAAACATGGGTCCGTCGAATATGGGCAACCCTGTATAATAGTAATTTACCAGTAAATTCCAAATGAAAAGTCTACAATGCCGTATTTAGGTCTATACAAACTTATGCAGCCCAGATTTCGGGTTATAGCTGCTTCTGTTTCTTTCTCTATTGGACAACATGTAAATTCCAAGGTTCTTTTCGAACGGCTTTCAAATCTACTTGCTAGAAAAATTATACAAAAGAATGTATTTTGGGCTAAGGAATTAAAAACATTATTTGTCTCAAATTGCTTAGATTGGTATGACATGCAAATCTCTAGGTCTCAATCGGAGGTGCCACAGAATCCTTTTCCAACCGAATTCCAATTCTTAGGTGCCTCACAAATTTCGTTTGGTTGGTTTCCAAGGAGATTTAGGAAAGCTACCACATCAGTGGCTCCCTCTACATGACAAGCTAGAAGATTAAGGGCTATCAAGTTATACCTCATGTTTGGCGCCAACAAATTTTTCAATTGTGCATTTTATTTATGGATAATAAACTTACATTTGAATTATAATTTAAAAATGCATCATAAAACTTTAAACACAATCAAAAAATTTCAGTTAAACATCAAATTAACCCATGAATAAAAATAGGGAAATTTTTTGGCGAGAGATTCAGCTCTGTTTTTAGAGATGGAACTTCAAGTGGATCATCTGGCTGGATTTAACTAGATTTTCTAATAAGAAAATGAAATCGCTCGAAGTAGTGTGACACCGACGAATTTTTCGAGAGATTTACAAACCAACTGTCGGAAAAATCTCTAGATATGTCTGTGACACCCTCGAACGGAAAGGATTATGCGACAAATGCTGGCTATTCTAAAAAGCACACAGAAGAATGTATATGTGCAACGGAAAAACATTAGTATCACCAGATTCCTTAAGTATGTAGACAGTGAGAGAGATATTTCGTGGGTGATGAAAGCCAGATGTGGTATGTTTTTGCTCCAGGGAAACAGTTACCAGCAAGTGAAAAGCCCTATCTGCCCCTTATGCAATACAGGAGAATCTGAAGATACCTTGATTAAGCCATCTTAGATACAAGCGATTTGCTTAACTTATGTTTAATGTATGAGCGTTTGTGTGTGTGTTTATATGTGTGTTTCAATATTGTATATGGTATTTCGGAGTTGGGCCACTCGACTACAACGCTCTTACTTGTTTTAATTGTATTTATCTAACGGGATGTAGCTATATTTTAGGGCAGGGATTGCCAAGAAGTTAGGGCTGACGAAAACATTCATAGCCCCAATTCATCAAATTTTAAAGTCATTCTCGCCAGGTTGGGGGAATATTGTTCGAATCTATTACTGTCTAAATGGTATTATGGTACATTTGCTTGACTATTAATGTAAGGTCTATGTAAGATCATGTAGTCGTAAGTGAGAGTAACTAATTTCTGACAGAAGCGGTGTTGACTGAGCACCGGGAGGATCTTTCGCTCAAACATCCCCCTTTGTGGTGTGTGGTGTCTTGTTTTAAAAGTTTTTTTTTTGCACAACTTTTGTAATTTTGATTTGCTACGAAGAAGTGTTTTCTGAAGCTGGAAAGTTTAAAGTGCAATAAAAAGAAAACGGCAGCTAATCAGACCAAACCCAGACAGGGTTTTTATACTAAAATCGCACCCTTTCAGAATTTTTCTGTTTCGAAGTTCAAAAATGTGTAATTAGAGCTTGTGAATTTATGAAGATATTTTTCTAATTTTTCTGCCTGAGGCTCGGCTTTAATATGCGTAGGTTGGAAGAAGGAAGATGGTACAGGCGTAATTAACGGCACAGCTCTCATTCAAGCAGGCAGATTATTAAGCAGGCCGGCAAGCGGCAACATCTTGGACCAGTGGCGTACGCAGGATTTTTTCAGGGGGGGGGGCTTTTGGAGAAAAAAAATTTGGGAGGGGGTGGTGTACATTTTTAAGGCGAAAACGAAGGCTCTACTTTCATAATTTTTTTGGATAGTATTACAATTTTGGAGCTTTACCTGCACTTCATTTCCTGCATAATCTCTATAAATATAAAAAAGAGTGTCCTGACTGATTCACTGACTGACTGACTGATTGGAATCATAGCCTAAACGGTAAGAGATAGAATGCTGAAATTTGGACAGGACTTTCTGTAAGTGGTAGAAGTAATTGTGAAAAAAGAATTTAAGATTTTATAACCCAAAGGTCCAAAATGTCAAAAATTTTGGCAGAAATTAGAAAAATGTAGTTACAGACCTGAAACTTGGTAGACTTTATGGTCATAGCATACGTGAAGCCTGAGAAAAAATTTAGACCGATCGGACCACGCCCTCTCTGCCGCCCCATACATGCCAATGTCTTTGAATACAATAAATTCTAAAATACCTCCCATAAATCTTAAATGTAAATATAATTTTTTTAATAAACAATCTGGTAAATCACCCCAACCCCCTCAGGCCCCTCCGCACCCGCCCCGACCGCCCAAACACATTTACTTTTTTTTTAATGCGCCTTTTTTGTAGCCACTGCTGCTACAGGGATAAGAAGATTTTAATTCTCACCATGATCTGCTGAAACCGTGGCAGCTAGTCTACGCTTTAAGCGAGAGCTCCCTTCATTGCATAATCGTGGGCGTCCTACATTTTCAAAGAATTCTTAACCCATTAAGAGCGAAGACCATTTAAAACCAAATTTTTTTTATTCCATTCGTTTTTTTTCTAACGTAAATAGCATAACTAAAATAAAAAATTCGCGAAAGTACAAAAAAAAATGTTAAGTTGGTTTTTAGAGCTGTACTTAAGCGGGTACAATTTCACAATGTATAAGCTTATTTGTACTAATTTTTTTGATGTATGAAAAAGTTGTAAGCACTCTATTTCTTTGATGCGATCGAATGGCGCACAACCTCCAAAAATTTTGCAACTCTGACGAAGACAGCTACAAAAAGCGAAAAGTACCAAAAACGGATTTTCGCTTCCGCTGTTCTGTCAACGTTTGTTTGTTGAGCAAAGTGTGTATACTAAAATGGCGCAAAGAACTTTTGGGAAATCCTTATCAGTTTAGCGCAACGGACGTTTGAAAACGCCTAATTTTCGGTACTCGCTTGGGTACAATGGCTATTAATAGGTTAAGCAAAGTCACCTGGTTGAAATTGTATTTGCAATCGAGATGCAAGCCAACTTTGATGCTGCATTTTAAATCTTGAGACCATCCGATAGCATTTGCTTTAATAAACATTAACATAGTCAAAAAAAATTGTTGTTTTCTTTTTTATCGACTGTTTTTGTGTGTTTCCTGATACTTTTCTGGGGCACAAAATTAGTTAAGGTTTCAGTTTGGCGACCATTTGCAAGCCAAAACTTAAGCATTTCGCCTCGACTCAAATAAATGTTGTCCGAACAAAGTCGATTTTTTGCAAAAGGGGCAAAAAGGGGCAAAAAGATTAATATCCTCGTATTATGTACATATTGAAGAATAATATAGCGTTTAAAGTTCCGTCAATCCACGACAATCCAACATACTTTTATTCCACGGAACACAACAAGTTTAAGGTTAGAATTGCTAAAAACATCACTTTACAAAAACACATATAAACAAAGGCAAATCACGTAAAACAAGGAATGCATGATAACACTTATAATATACATACCCTTAACATTGTTTTCCGTTTTGATTTACTTCAATATTCGACGTAGATTTTATTATATACTGATTTGAAATATGCTTTTATGTGCAAGGCAAACAAAGTCAAAGTTTGTGTAAACGAACAGCTGACTTCCAGGGCTGCCTAAATTCGCTGTGCTTCAAATTTAATTGTACCAATATGATTTTTAACTGCCCTAGATAATACTCTATTGGAAAAAAATATTGTTTTTGCAAAACTCTAAAAAAAAAAATTGAATTTCTGCCAAAATTTTTGGCATTTGGACCATTGAAACTCGGTTTGTAAGGCCAATAATTTTCTGGTATTCATTTGAAAATCCACTGGGCCCCCACTGTAAGGTGGTTGGGAAGTGGATGGGATGTGAGTGGGATGTGGGTGATATTTTGTTGTGGAAGTGGGTGGAATGTGGCGGGAACTGGGTGGGATGTGGGCGAGAAGTGGGCGGGACCTGGGTGGTATGTGTGTGGAGTGTGGGTGATAAGTGGGTGGGATGTAGATGCGATATGGGTGGGATGTGGGGGGGAAGAGGCTGGGAAGTGGGTGGGATGTGGGTGGGATGTGGGCGGGAAGTGGGTGGTAATTGAGTGACAAGTTGGTGGAATGTGGGTTGTAAGTGGGTGGGTAGGCGGGAAGTGCGTGGGATGTGGGTGGGATGTAGGTGGGAAGTGGTGAGCATTGGTTCTATACTGTTGAAGGCGCAGCGAAGCGCGACGGGTTATTTGCTAGTTATCATAAAATTATAAATTACCTGCGTCTTCATTTTTACCATCAAGCTTAACGAACTTCTGAAATTTTCGATTGAGCACAAATACCTTCCACCGTCTAAAAAATGCTCAAACCGCGGGGCAGACTCAGTGATAGATAGACCAACAAGAATTAGCGAAATTCCAGTGCGATTTTCTTTCAAAAACTCATTTCTACACACAAAACACAGAAAGGTTCTAAGAAGAGCGAATTGCCACATTATGCCTCCAAAAAAGAGCAACATTTCGAAAATTTATTGAAATCCACATTTCACAAGCGGTTTCCGTAAACACAGACTGTATACAAATTTTGTCAACGAATCGGTTGCGGTGTCTAACTTGTCCGATTTCGATTACGGATATATTTTATAGAAAACGGGAATGGGATGCTTGTTCGATTGCTGTACAAGTAAAAAAAGAATTAGGCCAATATAAATGCCTTGACTCAAACTGAAATTAATTTTGGGTTTAGTCCCTGGTTTGGAGGTAAAATTGGAAAAAAGAAAAAACTCAGCAAGAAATTTTTTTTAAAACGCGCGTGGTAAGGAAAAATTTTGGATTTTTTTGTCTCAAATTTCGACTGCGGCGCTAAATTAAATAAAAAACAAGTGAGAAAGTCGGTCAAGCCCGACTATAACATACTCTGTACCTCTCTCTCTCTCACTTTCTCTCTCTAAGATTGTGCGGCTTTGGTTGTGAAAGGGTGGGTGGTGCGTGGTGGGTGGCGGGGGGTGGCGGGGAGTGATTCACTTATTTGCTCATAAGTCGAGAACCGCTCATCCGATCTTTATCATTTCTTCGGCAAATCGATACATTTTGCTAATGACTAACTAACTCTAGAAGGCACAAATCATCTATCTACAAAACTGTGGGAGATATGACGTTTTTTCAAAATTGCGGGGGCGGAAGGGGCGTGGCAAAAATTGGAAATAAACTTGATCTGCCTGCAAGTATAAGAAGCATTTGTCCCATACATGTCAAACCTCTATCTCTTACCATCTCTGAGATCTGTTTGTTCATAGACGGACGGACAGACGGATGAAGGACGGACAGACCGGCTGTTGATGCTGATCAAGAATATATATACTTTATAGGGTCGGAAATGATTCCTTCTCCATGTTACATACTTTTGCACAAACTTAATATACTCTATGTACCTTCGGTACAGAGTATAAAAAACAATACGGGGCCTCAAAAATTAGTTGTTGAGTCTTATTTCATTTCTTCTTTTAAGGACATTTTTCATTTTGAAATATTATTTAGGAAATAATGCCCCCAAAAAAGGAAATAACGCCCCAAATTTGATCAAAAAGGGTGTTTTTTGTTTTCTATATAAATTTTGGGGCCCTATTTCATTTTATTTTTAGGGCCTTATTTCGCAGAGCCCCAATTAGTATTTGTATTTTTAGGGCCAAATTTTAAAATTTAACCTTCAAGTATAACATAATTTCAAATCAAAAAATTTTGTACACGTCATTTGTATTTTTGCTATTGCTTTTTAAGCTCTGTGGTTAAATCGTTCAAAAATTGTCATGTTCTCTTATTTATTTGACATTTAACCAAAATAATTCAGATATTTGTAGAACAAAACCGGAAAGTTTTAAAAATTAATTTGAAAATAAACATGGATGACCGCGACTTAAATGTAAAATAATTCTTTCTAATTCGCGGTCTAACGATGAAAATTATTTCAAAATTGTTGTTAAGTAGGGTCAAATTTACTAATTTGTCTTTAGATGCTTCTTACTTAGTACAGTATTTTGCATATAAAAATAAATTCCATGTCGCGCCCCCCTGCGTACGCCACTGTTTTGGACCCTTAGGAACATTTTAATATTTGCCCACTTGTCGTATGCGTAATATGAAAACCTGAAGTAAATTTGTTGTTTTGAAAATATTTCAATTATACAAAAACAAAAACAAACTAAACTTTACAAGCCCTTGTGACTACTCTTTTTCGGTCTCAAGTCTTTACATTCTAGGAAATTTTAAATTTAAACAAAATACAATTCTCCACACTTTTGGATTTTCAATTGAACACAGTACACTTAATGTACATCCTGCCCGCCGTTGCTAACTGAATTAAGTAGAAAATGAGAAAACGGCTGTTAAGTGCGAAAATCAATGTTGGGGAAATAGAAAACTCAGATTACGTTGTCGCTGTCGCTCTTGTACTTAAGCGTTGATGTTTTGATGTTGTTTTGAGGAATGCAGCAATAAAAATGCCAGAGAATGAAGCTGCCCTAAGCTCTATACAAAGTGGAAGGGCCAAAAACTAAGCAGCTAATGGCGTTAGTTACTTAGCCCGGCTCTTTGTTGTGTGTCTTGTGTGTGTGTGTGTGTGTCTTTCTTTGGTAATGCACATAAATTTGGGCAAGTTCACATTTTGGCTACCGCGTAAATCTCGGCACAAATCTCTCATTTCGCATGTTGCATATCAGGACTTGGGCTTTAAGGCAAACAAACAAACAGCATCAGACATAACGGTAACTTACCAGTCAGTCTGTGCGTGTGTGCGTATGTGTGCGTGGAGTGGCACTTAACTCTGATAAAGAATCAGCTGAACTCGGCCCTCCGACGTTAGACATAATTTTGTTGTCTTTTTGTTCCTTTTGGAAATGGGCATGGAAAAGGTCGTTGACAAAGGAAATTTATGGTTTGGCATTAAAAGAAAATTTAATCGATTCCCCTTTTCTTCCGACGTTTTTTTTTATGTATTTTAAGCACGTGTGTGTTACCAGTTCCCCGGTTAAGCATTTCCGTTGTTTTGTTTGGGTGCTAACAAGTGGCGCGTGCCTTGGCCTGCATTTGAACGACTTCGTCTGTACACGCATCATAAAATACAAAACAGCTGAACAAAAAAACGCTGCTCTGCCTTCCCACACACGTCTCACCTTATGAATTTGCTTAATGAAAAAACAAAAAGAAAGTTTAGCATACATCCAGGCGCACTTGGTTAGACGTGCGTGTAAAGTGCGAAAAATTATTTTCAGCTTCTATTGTTGTTGTTGTCGTTGAAATTTGAATGCCTGTTGCTGTGGCATGTAATTAAAACGAGAAAAAAAACGAACACACACACACAAAAAAATGCTGAAATTGTTGTCACGGTTTTGTAAGGGCAACAAAAAAGTTTGTCAAGTGATTTTCAGGCTATAATTATTTTAAATGACGCATTATTTAGGTTTTCATAGGTTCCTAATAAGTATTTTATGTGTGGATTTGAGGGGTAAAGAAATGATTAAACCTTATTTGGTACATTCAACTATTAACACTTAGAGACTACGTTTATACACACAATATGTATTGTGAGAAATGCCCTTTAAAGTATGCTATGCTTCTGAAAGGGAATAATTGAGAATAATTTTGATTATGTTGGGTAAATATACAATGTGGATTGTGTATGATGGTACCATAAATGGCTACGTTAAAATATAATAATTATAAAAGAAAACATAGTTTGCATACTTTAAAGGGCTTTAATCACAATACATTCATTGTGTATTAACGTAGTAAGATTTCACTGTTTTTTATCAGACTTATTTTACTGAAAAATTACTTTTCCAAATGAGGTTTTGTTGAACTTTGTTTCACCTAGCATTTATGACATTAGCATAACAAGGCAACATGTCCAGCCACAATAAAATAAGTACAATTTTTAATTCTGGAATAAAAATCATCTATGCTTTGTCATCAAGAAAAATTACGCTAATCAAGAAGTGGCTTACAAAGAGTCACTGAGCAAGAGCCACTGAATGTGAGTTACAGAACAAGAGTCAGTAAATAAAAGTCACTGAAGAAGGTCACCGGACAAAGAACGACTAACTGAGTTAGGGTTACTTTACAAAAGTCCATGAAGAAGAGTTAATGAACAGATGCCACTGAGCAAGAGCCACTAAAGAAGAGTCACTAGAGGAAAACACTGACAAGAGTCAAACAAAAGAAGACCCCAAGAATGACTTAATGATCTAGGGTCACTGTCTTTGTCCAGGCAAAGATCACTGAGCAAGCGTCACTGAACAAAAGTCACTGAACAAGAGTTAATGAACAAAAGTCACTGAAGAAACGTCACAGAACAAGATCCACTGAACAAGATTTAAACAAAAGAAAACTCTGAGGAAGAATTACTGAGTTGACTCATTGTACAAGAGTCACGGGATAAAAGTCATTGAACAAAAGGAACTGAAGGAAACTAACCGAACAATAGTTACTGAAAAAACATCACTGAACAAAAGTTACTGAACAAGAGTCAAATGTAAGCAGACTTTGAGAAAGACTTACTAAGTTTTTTCATTGTACAAGAGTCACGGGATAAAAGTCATTGAAAAAGAGACACTAGACAAGAGTCACTAAAGAAAATCACTTAAAAAGATTCAATTACCTAGAGTCAGTGAACAAGAGTCACTCAACAAAAGGAGCAGAAAAAGAGTCACTAAAAAAAGTAATCGAAGAAGGTTACCATAGAAAATTTATTTTTAATTTTTCTAAAATAGTCTGTAGAGCCGCCCTTATTGACAGAAGATCCACTATCTCGTGACGAACAGGGAAGGTGGGTGGAGTAGTCAAGTAAAAGGCGATTCTCGGACAAGCAAATATTTATAATGGTTTATATAGAAAATACAACTAGTATCAACTGACGGTTTTAAATAAACCATTGTTGTATAACACTTACCGTTTTTATACTCTGTACCGAAGGTACATAGAGTATATTAAGTTTGTGCAAAAGTATGTAACAGGGAGAAGAATTCTCGATCAGCATCAACAGCCGAGTCGATATAGACATGTCCGTCTGTCCGTCCGTCTGTCCGTCCGTATGAACAAACAGATCTCAGAGATGGTAGGAGATAGAGGTTTGGCATGTATGGGACAAATGCTTCTTATACTTGCAGGCAGATCAAGTTTATTTTTGATAAAACGTCATATCTCCCACAGTTTTGCTGATAGAGGATTCGTACCTTCTAGAAATAGTTAGTCATTAGCAATATGTGTCGATTCGCAGAAGAAATGATAAAGATCGAATGAGCGGTTTTCAAGTTATAAGCAAATAAGTGAAACGCCTCCCGCCACCCCTCTTCCACCCATCCACAACCAACGCCGCACAATCATAGAGAGAGAGAGGGGGAGAGAGAGAGAACTTATAAATGAGCGCAGCAGCAGCACTGCATTCAGCTTCTACTATAGATACAGAGTATATTATAGTCGGGCTTGACCGACTATCTTACTTCTTATTATTGTACAGCCAGCAAAAATATTTAATAACTCTGTTGATATTTTTTCTCTACACAATAAAAACAACATACTACTACTACCATAGAAAAGTCACAGAAGAAGCGTCAGAAAAGAAAGAACTACTGAGATGGGTTCACTGGGGTCACAAGAATCAATAAACAAGAGTCACTGAACAAATGTTACTGAATAAGAGTCAAACAATAAAGACTTTAACCTAGATTTACTGAACAAGAGTTATTTCACATGAGTCACTAAGAAAGAGTCACTGAAGAAAATCACCTAAAAGTAATCACTTATTAAGAGTATCTGAACAAGAGTCACGGAGCAAAAGTCACTGACCAAGAGTCACTGAAAAAGAGTTGAACAAAAAAAATGATTCTAAGAAAGATTTACTGAACTAGTCTCACCCTACATCAGGGGCGCCCTTGCCCATTCCGCAAGACATGCGGAATAGATTGCGCGTATAGGTTTAGCGCACGCCATAAGCCTTCATAAAGCAAAAACAAAATCATATGCGTGCTCTGCGTTTTGTTGTTGCCGCGTTCAGATCTGCAACAACAACATCATATGTGCCTCTCTTCTCTCTCTTTCCGATGTCTCTCGCAAACTCGAATGCAACAACAAATTGCTTATGATCTGCGTAGCAACGACTACTCACACACACAAACAAAAATCGGGTTTCTCTTTCTATTTCGTATTGTTTTTGTTGCTTGAAATATATTTTATGCATTTGTATTGGCTTTGACGCGCTGGTAAGCTGATTCTGGGCACCCTTGCTCTACATGATTCACTGGACAAACGTCACTGGAAGAAGAGACCATAAACAAGACTCACTGAAGAAAATTACTAAAAAAAATCACTAAAAAAAGAGAACTGAACAGGAGTTCCAGAACAAGAGTAACCGGACAAGTACAAATGAACAAGATATAGTGAACAAGGAAAAACACATGAACAAGAACAAGATCTATTGTTCTGTTTAGATTACACTACTCTAGAGCACCAAAATCTAACACAAGGGCATATAGGGTTTATCCGGAAAGTAAGAGGACTGAGACGATTAAAAGAAATTTATTGAGCCAATTACAGAGAGTTTCGGTGCTTGATGCTTGGATCCCCTCTGTCGTCTTAAAATGTGTTTATCTTAGTGAGAAACACATGTATTCATTTTTTCTGTTATGTGTTTTTCAATAACACTTATTATTGTGAGAAAAATATATTTGTCTTTTTATTCAAAGTCTGTGGAATGGACATTTTCAACACAAAATTTCATTTACAGCGACAGAGGCATAAAATTAAACACCGAAAACTTTAATTCTGAAAAGTAGTTTCTTGCCGCGGTAATAGCTCAGTGCTCTCCAGAGGTCGTTACAAGAAATTTGTCAAGGAAGTTTGACCTTGTGGGTGGAAAGGGCTGGAAAATCAGATAAGGATCAATGCGTAATCGCAGTTCACAGCTACAGTATCTCCATGGTAATACAAGTGCCTAAGAAACTGCTTTTCAAAACCTCAAATGACCACACCCAATCAACAATGTGAATGCATTTAACAGTCATTAAAAAATGGCGCTCACACCCCGAAGAAATGCGAATTCACGCAGAAATGCGAGTTTTATATATCACATAACTACATATCCGTGATAATGACAATACTCAACTGCGATTAATACCATGGATTACCACTTTCTGCGTATGACAAATCTTTTATTTCGCTGGAAAATACCCAAGAGGACCAAAAATTGTAATAATGTCAAATAAACTCTACTCTCAACCAAGTGGAAAATCATGCAAGGATGCAATGCATAAGCTCAATTCATAGATAAGAGACCTCCATGTACCTTGAGAATAAAACCACAAAACACTTAAAAAATGCTTTTGTAATGTAAAATTGGCTATACAGCTCCTCCAACGGGGCCAAGCCAAGCTTCTCTCAATCTCTTGGCGTGTGTGCTTTAAACTTTTCGCACAAGAGAGAGGGACCTACAGTTTAACGCCGAATCCGAACGGCAAAGTTTGAGAATTTGCTTTTTCATGACTAGATTACTTCACAGCTGGCGCCAATAGCTGGTGAAGGTGACCGTATGTGAACTTTTATTATTAGATGTTCAGAGGCGGGATCGAACCCACGACCTCCCGCCCAGCAGTTAGAGCGGTCCCCAAACCGGTAAAATGGAAAAAGGAGGTCTCAGCATTCCCAAAGCTAATATTTGTTGTTTAATTAATAATTGTGAAAATCAAACAATTTAATTTTAAATGGGCGACACAGGGTCTCAAAGTTTTAAAAAATATTAATCATACGACACGTTCATCAAATACAAATTTTTTACAAACGAAGTTATTAGTTCATTTCAATTGCTGTCATTGTTTGAAATTCAGAAAGGGATCTACATTAGTGGAAATAAAATATTTACAAATTTAAATAGTATAAATAAAATCATCGCCGACGTCGCAACAAGTGTAATTGCCTTACATAATAGTAAGTTGAAACCAAGGCTGTAAACCTCTAACATTTTGCAGAAGGTTCGGTCCAGGGGTTCGAACCCGTTGTAAAGTCTAAGGTTCGGTTCGCGGACCGATTTTCGGAAGCCCTGAACCCAAAGTTTTGGTTCGAACCTCGGTTCTCTTGAATATAAAATAACAGTTTTGATTTAAAAATACTTATTTCTTAAGTAATATTCCATACTTTAATAATGTAATTTTAGTTGTCAATTTTTTTCGCTGACATTTAAATCATTTGAGAACTGCTTAGTTTAAGTTATTAAGCATTGGGCCCATTCAGCAGATATTTCCGATTTACGATTTGTGATTTATGATTGCCGATTTTCCCTGCTGAAAACAGTGATTTTGAAAATTTGACAATCATATTTCTTGAATAGAAATAAAACAAAACGTATGATTGGTTAACGATTGCTGCGTCAACGTGCATTTGTTCAGACATTCATATGAATTTTTCGATATAACAAATCCATAAATATCTGAGATTCTTGTGTGTTTTCCTTGTGAGTAAAAAGATTAAAAGAGCAGAGACTCATCAGCAATCGCAAATCGGTAATCGCTTATCGGAATTATCTGCTGAATGCGCCCTTTATATCTTCTAGGAGCTGTTCATCTGTTGCTCTTAAATCTGAAATATCAAACTTAAAGGCCCGTTATACTGATACCTCAGTTGCTGGAACAGCAAGTATATTTAGGTCAAGTATAGTCAGGGCATAATTTGAAAACATTTGTCGATTTATGTTCTCTTGGACAATTTTTGAGGAAATCTATAACATCATTTACACATTTTCTATCTAATATTTATTTGTTTTCTATTGCTTTCATAAAATTCTCTTTTTCGAATTGAATTTTGAAAACTCTCATTAGGAATTGGTTTTGGAGCGTCGGCATATCTGTAACATCAAATAGAGCGAACTCTACTAATGTCAAACTAAACTTCCTTCAAAAAATCGTTAACAACTAAAATTAGAGTGTGTGCAGCACAACAAACTGTAATTATAGAATCCTCCAGGTATTCTATTAAGGTATTTTGAAGCACCCTTTGTCGTAGAATTGGAGAACTTCTTGAATTTTACATTATTTTCTATATTTCCCTGCATGCGCTGGAAAAACTACATAATTTGGTGAACCGAACCTAATTTTTAAAAAAAGTGGTCCGGTTCGGGTTCAGGTTCGAGGAGTCAAAAATATTAGGGGTTCGGTTCATGGTCCGGTTCGTCGGACCCAAAAAACCTGAACCGAACCGGTTCGACGGGGTTCGGTTCAGGACCGGTTTGCAGCCTTGGTTGAAACAACAAAATTCATGCTTATTGACGCACGGCGCCAGCTGGGCGCAGCAGATACAGTGTGCGCGATCGAGACCCGCTTGGCACTGAAGCAGATGTTTACAAATTAAAACAAATGCAGTGTGTGTCTCTTTTGCCGACTCAATTTTATCTGATAAGGTTGGTTTTTTACTGTTTTTGTTGTTGGACTGCTCCCAAACTTAAATTTCGTGACCACCTTTGGTATAAAACATTGTTTCCAACCACATCTAACAAACTTAGAGGAAGTCCACTTATCTTTTTACTTTTGTTTCACTGTTTTACTATAACTGTTTCAAAAACCCCTTGAACCATATATTATTTTCAAAGTGTTATTGAAAAAATATTTTAATTTTTTAGTTTCTCTCAGTAAGAAACCTTTCGAAAATATGTGTTGACCTCTGCTTCTTGCTCAAGCAACATCTTTGTTAACCTAACAAACATCTCTGTGGCAGATTTACCGAGTTTCACACAAAATTTAATCGCGTACCTCTTTGCCGGCTTGCGCCTGACTCTCCAGGTGCTCGGAGACAACTGACCAGCCGCTCGTTCGTTAGCTACCAACGCCCTCTACCAAATCTATTCTTTGCCCCCACCCCCCCCCCCCTACAGTCGCGGCGGAAGAAAATCAGTCCTATTACTTTCCGGACAAACCCTGTACACAAAAAATACAATTTTGTTGACTTATTTTTGGAACTCGCCTTGTATTTTGTTTTCGTAACAGCTTTTTATGGCCATTTTGCCTAAAAAACGGGCTGGGCATTGCTAATAAAAGAGCTTGTAAAATAGAGTACTCAAACTCATCAGTCAAAAACGGACATGACCCTAGGTTAGAATACTGTCGAAATTCACATACACAGATCTGGTCTAATTCAAACCTTTGTACAACATCTAGAACAAGGCATTTTTTATTATTTGGCCATGGCCTTTGCATTTCCAATTTGCATTAAAAAAAGATGGAATAAAATGTTGTGCTTTATGCACAATGTTGGAACATAACATTTTATGCCTGATTTATTTTGCTATTTCATGGAATTTGGCTTATTACTTAAGTGGGGTAATGCTTTTGCTGTTGCAAAGGGAATAAGTGTTGGGTGTTGAGTGTTGGAGTGCTGTCGCTTTTCCAGCAGCTAAAGAACTGCAAATTCCAGCAAATAGGTCCGAAATTAGCGTTCCTAATTGAATTAGTCGCATGGCAACTGGCGATGGAGTGTCACCAAGCGTTTGCTCTCAGTTTTGGGCCAGATGGTTGGTTTGCTAGCTGGCTGACTTGTCAATTAGCCGACAACCTTGCGTCAATTTCAAGCCTTTTAAAATTGCCCGCCACGAAAACCATCAGCAGACGTTACCACCCATCCAGTTCCCACTGTTCGCGAATGAACTCATTAAAGTTAATGAATAACGAGCGTGGCGGCATAAAAAATGAAAAGCAAGCAGCAGGCGGCCGGGGAGGCAGGCAGGCAGGCAGGCAGCATTTGATGGGCTTAAAAAGAGAAAAGGACGAAAATACCTCCCGGACATATCTAATCAAATTTTGTGTCCCCAAGAGCTGTTCCGAACAAAATAAAAAGTTTAAAAAAGGAGAAGAAGAAAAGAAAGGAAACTGCACTTAATGAACCAATGACAAAAAGATATCTCAAGAGAAAAATGCATATTGCAGTGCATTACGCTGTGGCAGCTCTGGCCACACTGATTATCAATATCAGGTCGGGGTCACCAATGTAAATAATTGATATACTAGAACACTTAATTCCAATTATCGCATTTAATTTAACTTTTTCAATTCCAAACTAACTAAAACCTTGAATGAAAATCTCCTCAACAAATTCAACAAATCAGCGTACACGTTTTCAGGAACACTTGCAAATGCTGTGACATTAAAATGGTAAAAACTTTGCTGACTAAAAGGCGCAACATGGCTGCTTTTGTCAACTATGTAAATATGTACGATATGTATGTACATTGTATACCTGCTCAGCAGGTGTAAAATTCTACCACAAGTTTCGTTAGCCAAACCAAACTGGGAAAACCCATAGAAGTTTACCGCACGCGCCGTCTGTATTCAATTGCGCGCCTTTAACTTCATCAATAGTCACAGCACGCATAGGCAGGCACAGAGACAGGGACAGGGGAACGGGTTGAATACGAAAGGATTGTCCCTGAGCTGCCTGTACAATTGTTTCCCAAAAATTTAAGGCACGGCAAGCACAAAAGTTTACTTTAAAACTTGTAAATTATTTGCAGAATATTTTGAACAAAAGGACGAAAATTAAAAGGTGACAAAGTGTTTTGTCAGTGAAAATAGAAAACTGTGTGGCATATTGGCAAATTCTCGTATATTTTAAGAATTCAAATTGAAAATTGGCATGTCATGTTGAAAAAGGTAGTTTGATTTGTCATTACAAAAGCTATTGTATGGTTTATATGTACATATGAGTGACTCTCATAGTATTTTGGTGCTGCTGAAGATAAATAACAAGCATATACAAGGACAGTTGATTGAGTCACTGATTTTTGAATATCATAGTTATTTTTCAAGCTTCACTGAAAGAAGAAGAAGAAACAGAAACTCATACTTGGATTAAGAACGTTCGATGTCAAAAGTACGATAAGAATGAAAATTCGTCTTTTCTTCATCCAAGAACAACAAAAATTTTTAAATAAAGTAGAAGAATTCTTGAATCAATAGCTTGACAGACTCGATCGACTATTCTTGATTTTAGAGACGAAAATTTTATAGTTTTTTTGTCCTTTTAAAAGCGAGAAAGATATTGGTAAATCAGAGCACACAATGGGCTATCAATTAATATTTTCTGAAAATTTTCTATTAGCAAAAAAATTTCTTAGACTTATTGGAACTTAGAAGACCATATATTCTCTATATATTCTATTTTAAAATCAAACAATTGTCTTTTTAAAAACTGCACTAGGAGTAAAAATCAAGCCAAGTCAATTGTAGAGTAGGATGGAATATTCTTCGATCCAAGACGAAAATACTAAAATTAAGCATGAATGGCTTAGATTGTTTCATATCAAGAATGATCCAATATTCATCCATTGTCCGTTCAAGAATAAATTTTCTTGGATGCAGATTAGACTGGTCCTTCAAAATAGATTTCAAAATACCGGGCGGAAAAAGATTCTTTTTGGTCCCAATAGATATGAAAAAAAAGTTTGGCAGCGATCGGACTTCATTTAGTGGACGCGCGCTCGCCCTCAAAATCGAAAATTTGAAATGTATGGAAAATGAGGGGGATGAGTTTCGAATTTAATCTCTAAAAATTCCAAAAAAAATTTTATTTGTTAATTCTTTTTATATCCTTTTAGGGGAATATCATAGCAACATTTTAAATATAAATGTGTCTTATTTTGAGCGTAAACTTGGCCAGAATTATATAAAAAGGGTCAATTTTTCCAAATTTTTTTTTGTATTTTTTTCGAAGAATTTTTAATATAAGGTTGTCAAAAAAGTCTTGCGGTATTTTTATTGAATTTTCAATTGTTCATAAAATTGGTTATAATAATGCGATTAAAGTCAAATATGCGCCGTTTTGTTCGATGACGAGTTCCCAACGAGATGCCAACTTCATAATGCCCCTCTTATAGAAGCTCGCTTCCCTATTGGCAAAAAACTCGGAGAGCCAATTTTCACAGGACTCTCTTGTGGCCAACTTCCGACTACCAAGCTCGTTCGCCATGGACAGAAATAGGTGGTAATCACTTGGTACGAGATCCGGACTATACGGTGGATGCAAAAGAACCTCCCATCCGAGCTCCCGGAGCTTCTGGCGCGTCACCAAAGATGTGTGTGGCCTGGCGTTGTCCTGATGGAAGACAATTCGGCCTCTGTTGATCAAAGATGGCCTCTTCTGCATGAGTGCTGCATTCAAGCGGTCCAGTTGTTGGCAGTACAGGTCCGAATTCAGCGTTTGGCCATAGGGGAGCAGCTCATAGTGGATGATTCCCTGCCAATCCCACCAAACACACAAAAGAACCTTCCTGGCCGTCAATCCAGGCTTGGCCACCGTCTGGGCAGCTTCACCGCTTTTCGACCACGACCGTTTGCGCTTCACGTTGTCGTAAGTGACCCACTTTTCATCGCCAGTCACCATCCTCTTCAAAAACGGGTCGATTTTGTTGCGATTCAGAAGCGATTCGCATGCATCCATACGGCAAAATGTTTTTTGCGTCAAGTCGTGTGGCACCCATACATCGAGCTTCTTTTTGAATCCAAGCTTCTTCAAATGGTTTATAACGGTTTGATGACTCATGCCCAGCTCTTGGCCGATGCTACGGCTGCTACTATGCCGGTCTCTTTCGATCAATTCAGCGATTTTATCGCAATTTTCGACGACAGGCCTTCCGGACCGTGGCGCATCTTCGATCACCTCTGCACCAGAACGAAAACGTTGAAACCATCGTTGTGCGGTGGAAATGGAAACTGTATCGGGTCCATAAACTGCACAAATTTTATTGGCAGCATGAGATGCATTTTTGCCTTTATCGTAGTAGTACTGTAAAATATCCCGTATTTTCTCTTTATTTTGCTCCATTTTTGCGACGCTATAACTCACGAACGACTAAAAACATCAAACACGTGTTAGCGCGTAAAAAGAGCTTTCCAAAAAGCTCTAGCGTGAACCGATGCGACGAATACAACTAGAACTACGCGCTTGCAAAGACAAGCTTGCGGAAATACCGCAAGACTTTTTTATAATATATAAAAAAAACGAGAAGGCCAAGCTAACTTCGTCTCTGCCGAAGTTTTTATACCCTTCCAAATGTTTAAATACATCAGAGTTTAAGAACGCCAGCATTAAAACAAACAATTTTTCTAAATAAAACCCACTTTTCGACCGCTAGTTCCTATGACAGCTATAAGATATACTCATCCGATTTTGACCAAAACTTCCAAATTTTTGTAAAATTTTTGTATTTATAATTGCTGAAGTGAGACACGTTAACCATAAAAAAACAAAAAAGTTTTTCTCATTTAAACCCTCTTTTCGACGAATAGTTCCTATGACAGCTATAAGATATAGTCATCCGATTTTGACCAAAACTCTCAAATCTGTATAAAAGCGTTTAATTTAATAATCGTGATGAGACAGAACATTAAAAACAAAAGTTTTTTCTCATTAAAACCCACTTTTCGACTGATAGTTCCTTGACAGCTATAAGATATAGTAATCCGATCCGGTCTGTTCCGACTATTAGCAGTGTGGTAAAAAAGAAGACTCTGTGCAAAGTTTCAGCTCGATAGCTTTAAAACTGAGAGACTAGTTTGCGTAGAAACAGACAGACGGACAGACAGACGGACGGACAAAGCTCAATCGACTCAGCTCGTCACCCTGATCAAGAATATATATAGTTTATAGGGTCGGAAATGAATATTTCTATGCGTTGCAAACTTCTGGGCAAAATTATAATACCCTTTGCAAGGGTATAAAATACAAAAAAATGCGAGAAACTGGCCGATTTTATATGATTCTGACCAAGCTACTTAATTTATACACTGAAAATGTATTTAATTTTCCAGACGTCTCGAAGGAATATCCCCCAAATATAATATATGTCTTGATCAAATCCGTCTGTCTGTTTCTACGCGAACTAGTCCCTCAGTTTTCGCTATCAAGTGAAACTTTGCAAAGAGTCTTCTTTTACTGCCGCTTATGTCGAACCGACCGGATCATGACTACTTCTTGTAGCTGCCATACAAATGTTCGTTCGAAAAATTGGTTTTATGAGAAAAACTGGTTTGTTCTCAATATTATCTTTTTTAACCAGTTTAGCAAGTATTTAACTCCACTTCCTCTTTTACGAATCTCATCCCATATACTGGCTGTATATTTAAAATCTTTGGTTTTTGGGGCGAGAGAGCGTCCACTAAATGTAGTCCGATCGCAGCCAAACTTATTATTATATCAATTGGGACCAAAACGATAGTTTTGCCGCCCGGGCAAAAAGCAAAAAATCAGATTCTCATATATATTAAAAATTATTCGAAAAAAAATACAAAAATAAATTTGGAAAAATTGACCCTTTTTATATAATTCTGGCCAAGTTTACGCTCAAAATAAGACACATTTATATTTAAAATGTTGCTATGATATTCCCCTAAAAGATATAAAAAGAATTAACAAATAAAGAATTTTTTTGAGTTTTTAGAGATTAAATTCGAAACTCATCCCCCTCATTTTCCATACATTTCAAATTTTCGATTTTGAGGGCGAGCGCTCGTCCACTAAATGAAGTCCGATCGCTGCCAAACTTTTTTTCATATCTATTGGGACCAAAACGAATCTTTTTCCGCCCGGTATTTTGAAATCAAAAAAAAAAAAGTTAATATAAGGGCCAGTCTAATGCAGATCTTAGATCTTGTTGAAGGTAAGCATGAAAAGTCTTGAATTTAAAAATTATTCTTGGAGATTGTTTTAATTATTTTTATACGAATTCTTTAAAGTGGTAAAGAATATTGGATCTTTCTTAAATTTAAGGTTGTAATCAAAAAAAGAAAAGTACACCGCAATAAATTAGCCAGGACTGCAAACTTAAAATAGTTGTGAAAAGCTCCGATTTGTGGGTTCGTACCAAAATCTATGAAAGTTTCGAGATTTTTTGCAGATGGTTTTGGTTTGAATCAGAGATCGAGAGCGTGAGTGCACTGCAACTACAAGTGTACTGCATTTGCACTTGATATTTTTTACACTCTAGTTTCTCCAAGCACTGTAAATAATGTATTTACTGCACATTATCTACAATTCTGCGTTCTTGTCGTTCACTAAGAGGCTGTCAGAATATCTTTGAAGTGAGGCCCCACACGAACTGAACTGAAGTGCTGCTTATCACAGTTGCGGCCGTTGCTGCATAGTGGCTCTATGGACTCGTCTGATAAAGAATATTATTTGGGTTTTTTTTCTATTTGAAAGCGTATAGCAAAAACGAAATCTACGGTCAATTCTAAGAAAATTTCACCAAGAAACCATGGGTCTACAATGAATTCCTAGTCCGCGCAAATTGACTTTAAATATTTATGTTACATTTTCCCAAAAAACAAGTTAGAAAGTCGGTGAAGCCCGACTATAACATATTCTGTATCCCCCAAAGTTTGTATTTATCTGAAAAATTTTAGATAGAAGCCACATAAGGTGATAAAGAAGCCGTAAAGTGTGTCAAGTGCTGCCCATCACCGTTGAACCGGTGTTACCCAGCAAAAAAATTAGTTTTGCTTATAACTCGACTATGGTTCGTCCGATCTTAGTCATTCCTTTGCCGAAGCGATAAATAATATTGATTACAAAATATCTCTAGAAGGTAAAAACCATCTTTATGCAAATCTGTAGGAGATATGAGGTTATTTCTAAATTGCGGGTGCGGGACGGGGCGTGGCATTCTGTGATATTAAAATTTATCTGAATGCAACTCCAAGAAGTACTTGACCTAAACATGTCGAACCTCTATCTCTTACCATGTCAGAGATGTGGACGTTTATATGGACAGACAGAAGGACAGGGGTATCTCTGGTATTACATTATTTGTAGCTCACGACTTTTCGACAAAGGTCCCTAACTAAGAGTTAAAAGATGTATTCGAAATTTGAAACGAAAACATCAATGGGGGTTCTGCACCGCATTTTCGTTTTTTTTCAATTTTACCTCCAAACCCAGGAATTAAAACCGAAATGACACTCGGTTTCGGTCAATGCATTTAAAATGGCCTAAAGACTTATTTTATCTATATAGGAATCGGACATGTAACCTATGCCCGCTTCCCATAATATATAACAGTATAACCGTAATTGAAATCGAAAACCGTAATAGGCTATTCACACTGAGGCACATCTGACATCTAACATCATTATCAAAGATGTTCCATAAGCATTTGCCGTGCCAAAATTTTATCATCATTCCAACATCTTCTGGGGATGTTCCTATTTTACTTCGTTTCAATCAGTATTTTCACGGTAGTTATTGGTCCACCACTAAAAATTTATCATTCACTGAGAAACATAAACAATGTCAACGAAAGGGAATGGAAAAATGTCAAAAATTCCATACCATCAATGGCCAGAAACAGACGTTGGATCATTGAATTAAGTTTTATTAACTCAATAAGATAAACAGACATATGACAATGTACATGTTTTGACCTTAACATATGCAATTGCTGAATTCATATCGGACAATATTACAGAGTTCCTCCCATAGATGTCGAATTGTGGCACCCACATTTCTGGAAGCAATGGCAGGCCCCCTGCAAAATGCACCAAGCCTGGCCACTAAGCGGAGTTTGTAAGCATTACGAGTGAGCGGTTGGAGTTGCAAAGGGAGCATCAAAGAGATCTGCGTAAAATGTTTCGAAAGATAGCAGCGAGTCAAGCAACCTTCAAGTTGCGGAAAAGGAACAATACATAACACAGTAAAACCATTTGTGCCTTGCAATACGCTCTTTTTCTTCATTCGAAACAATAAATCTTGCAATAGCTCCTGAAGAATAGTCAGCCATCGGGGTTCATTTGAGGAAAGTTATTGATTGTACTGTTGTGGACATTTAAAATACTGTGCAATATACAGCAGTAGGATGGAGCTGCACCAATTTGTATCTCTTTTTCTCAACACTTCAAGCCATCTTACAAGCATTAAATAGGTTGATTGCTGTATCCGAATGCTCTCTTTAAATATGCCAAATATGCTAAAATATAAAATAAGGATAAAATATAAGGATGTACACGAATTGCACGTCACACTTTACTACCATTTACAAACATCCAAGCTCTTCTTGGTATAAGCAGATTCATATCTCTCATGGTCAGCAGCTCCTCTTCATCTTCGATATCTACAACTAATGCATTTTTGACTAAATCTGCTACAAGCTGCCGAATAACAAGTTCCTGTTTTTAAGCAACAGATAAAACAACCATCAATTGTTTTGGAAATTAACTTCGGCGACTGAAGATGGTAGATGTAAGATGTTGTCCATGTGAATCGCTATTTCACATCTTTCGAAAATTCCATGCGTTCCGCTGAGATGTGCTCAGTGTGATTAGCCTATAACCGATTCGTTGACAAAATTTGTTGAAAAATTTTATGTATACAGTCTGAGCTTACGGAAACCGCTTGTGACATCTGCACTTGAATAATTATTCGAATTATTGCTCTTTTTTAAGGTCATAATGCGGCCCTGTGTGGGAGTGTGTGGGAGTGAGTTTGTGAAATAAAATCGCTCTGGACGTTTGTTAATTCTGGTTGGTTCGTCTTGTTCTTTTTTTGTACGGTAAAAAGCATCCAAAATTTTAATATTTCGATTGCGCAATAAAAATGGAGACGCAGTCTATATTCAACAAAAAATTGTTTGAAAGTTATGTAGAAAATGAAGGGCGAAATTCAATTGGTTATAATTATGAAATCATTTCAAATCCAAAAATATCGGTATCCAAGTCACTTAGAGCAGCAATTTGTATTTTGCAATTTTAATTTTGGTGCTTTATGAACATAATGCACTTCAATTCGAGAGGTAAGCCAAGAATTGTTAAAAAATGAAAAGAAAAAGTTCTTTGTTGTTACCTTGGGAATCATATCACCTTTTAAATGCATATTGACTTTTTGTATCAGATGATTTGGTAGAGCACTATGATGTTTACCGCACAACACCTTTTCCCGAGGACTTATTTATAGATACTTCAAATTGAAGTTTCTTTTTCCAAAGATACAAAGATACTTAATGGATTAATCTGTTATACCAGAAAAACGACTAAATAAAAAAAAGACCTGTTTGAACCCCCATGTTTATGGAATAAATTTCTGATATAATAAATTAAACTGCTTTGACTAAACCTTAGTCTGTGTGTCATGTGCCATGTAGCGATTGAATTTCGCCAAACACTCCTTTGAAGTGGAACAATTTTGCATGCCTGCTTTTTTCATAGACATTTTTTTTATATTTTGTAATGAATTGGTTTGAATTTTTCAAAATCAAGTCGGGGTCACCCTCAGCATCTTTTCTGTTTCTATTGTAATTTTTTATGAATTTTTTCATTAAATATTCCGTACATAGAAACCATAAAAAATCATGTACACTTTACATCCACCTCACACCTCACATTAAACACACACGCACACTCCAAAGTCACTTGATGTCAAGGTCTAGGCAATGTCTTAAAAAGTATAACTTTGTTGCCTTCATTTTCATTATCATCCTTCTGGCTCTTCTCGCAATCTCTCTTCTCTCTCTCTCTCACTCTCTCTCTGTGTGTCTCCAGTTGGCACTTCAATTTTTAATGGCAATTTATTAAGTGCACGGCTTTTCCATTTGGCAATTAATTTGCCAGCATTTATTATGTTGCCGCTCGTTTCCTTTTTTAATCTGACAAATTGTGCTGCTACCATGCAGCAGCCTTCTTTTCGTTGCCCCAAAATAAAAATGCAAATCTTTTGTGCCAACACACAAAAAACCAACATTTTACTGAGCCTATAGAAAAAAAAAGAAAAAAAAGAAACGTATTTGCCTCGACGCGTAAACAATGTCTGCCCTTTGTTCGCCTGCGCCGCCAACAACGACGCGGCTTTGGCCCACTAAGTTCAAGGATATCGAAGCGTTAGCGCATACAAAATGTTCACCGGTTTTTTTTTTTTGTGAGAAATCAAGTCAAGGTATCACGACACAGGGCACATCAGGTCAAGAGACAACATCAAGGCATGTCGCACATGACTTTTCATTCACAAACGAATCAAGTCGTGTCGGTTGTCAGGGTCTCAATGGTATGAAAAGCACTGATCGAAAACAAAATCTTCATGGGGCTTTTTTTTTGTCGTTTGAAGCGCAAATACATCTCTTGTACCTCTTAATTCTACAAATTTTGTTAAAGAGATCTAGAGTCAAGTATTTCAGAATTAAGAAATGTACTATACGTTATTTTTGTTTGATTTTTGAAATCAATTGTTTAACTTTCGCCACACTGAGAGAAAATTCCAAATATATTGTACTAGAATCAAGAATTTTCAGTTTCAAAACTTCAACATTTTTGAATTAAGTACAAAATAATTTATACAAGATTCCTAAATTCTTGATTTCAAAAACGTTTGGTTTATGCGAAGCATGATCAAGTTTTATTAAAATTCTTATGTCCTTAGTTAAAGAACGAATAGTGCTTGGATAAACAACTTTCATACTAAATTGGAACCAAACATACCTAATTTAAGGCGTTCAAATTCCAAAAAATGAGGGTGTGTGTCATGGGACGTCCGGTACGAGCGGAGCTCTTTACGACGATAAATCCGATTAAAGTAATGGCAAAAAAAACACTTTTGGATTCTGAATAAATATATGTTATATTATATAAATATAATTAGGTCACTGTCAAGTCACTGTTAAGTCACTGTCAAGTCACTGTCAAGTCACTGTCAAGTCACTTGTCAGTCACTGTCAAGTCACTGTCAAGTCACTGTCAAGTCACTGTCAAGTCACTGTTAAGTCACTGTCAAGTCACTGTCAAATCACTGTCAAGTCACTGTCAAGTCACTGTTGAGTCACTGGTAAGTCACTGATAAGTCACTGTTATGTCTCTGTTAAGTAACTGTCAAGTCACTATTGAGTCACTGTCCAGACTCTGTCAAGTCACTGTCAAGTCACTGTTGAGTCACTGGTAAATCACTGTGAAGTCTCTGTTAAGTCACTGTCAAGTTACTGTCAAGTCACTGCCAAACCACCGTCAAGTCACTGTCTAGCCAACTGTCTAGTCACTGTCAAGTCACTGTCAAGTCACTGTTAAGTTGCTTTCAGACAAACATAACATTATAATTTATTGCACAAAATTCACAACTTGACCTCAATGCACCCCACTTCCCCTTTCCCCCACTTCACCCCCCACTTCTCATCCCATTTCCCACCAATTTCCTAACTACTTCCCTCTCATGCCATCACACTAATAAACGAGAAGGCCAAGCTAACTTCGTCTTTGCCGGGGAGTTCTTTCCCTGCAAATGTTTTAATACAACAGAGTTTAAGAACGCCAGCATAAAAACAAACAATTTTTCTCATTAAAACCCACTTTTCGACCGATAGTTCCTATGACAGCTATAAGATATAGTCATCCGATTTTAACAAAAACTTCCTAATCTATGTGAAAGCGTAAGCATTAATGATTGCTGAAGTGGGAGCCGTTAACATTAAAAACTAAAAAATTTTTCTCACAAAGACCCACTTTTCAACCGATAGTTCCTATAGCAGCTATAAGATATAGTCATCCGATCCGGTCGGTTCCGACTTACTTAGTCAGTGTGCAGTAAAAAGCCTCTGTGCAAAATTTCAGCTCATACTTTAAACTGAGAGACTAGTTCGTGTAAACAAACAGGAGGGCAGGAGGGAATAGCTCAATCGACTCATTTTTTTAATTTATTTGGTGTGGGAATTTTTTTTTGAAAATTTTGGGAAATATTAACTTTTGAAGGGTGTTAAAATATAAGGTATTGTTCCTCTCTGGGGTTCCGTAAATTTTTTGAAATTTAAAAAAATAAAAAATTTTTTTTTTTTAAGCTTAGTACTCAGACAAACTAAATCGTCCGCTAGCGACAATTATTCCGATGGGTGGCACCTCGTCCCAAGCGTACGGTGCAGTGTGACTGTTCAACGCAAAAAAACACCACCCTTCATCAAAATACCATCAAATGTGAAACGGTCACACTGCGCTGATTTGCTTGCATTTAAATTTAGTTAATTGTTTTTGCAAATATTTGGAGATTTGTGTAGGATTTATGGCATGTAGAAATCATGGGCAATGCAAATCTTACCATTGGTTTCAAATTATGCCAATCGACGATTTTCGTCGAGCTTTTTGCTGCTGACATTCCGACGGGTAGGTGTCGGAAAAATTACAAACAATTTTTTCTGCTACCACCCCATCGGAATTGAATCAGCTGTTTGTGCCTGTCAAGTTAGTGGCACTACGAGATTTCCGATGGGTTATGAACGGAAATTTTTAGTTTTGTCTGAGTTCGACCAAGCGTTGGAGACCTGTCGGAATTTGAAGCTTTCCGACACCCTTTTTATACCCTTGGAGAGGGTATATTAAAATTGTCCGGATGTTTGTAACGCACAGAAGGAAGCATCTCCGACCACATAAAGTATATATATTCTTGATCAGCATGACGAGCTGAGTTGATATAGCCATGTCCGTCTTGTCCGTCTGTCCGTCCGTCTGTCCGTCCGTCCCGTCTGTCCGTCTGTTTCTATGCTATCTCCTCCGTCAGTTTTAAAGCTATCGCAACCAAACTTTGCCAGAAGTCTTTTGGTACAAATACGCTGCACATTTGTCGGAACCGGCCGGATCGGATGACTATAGCATATAGCTGCCATAGGAACGATCGGTTGAAAAGTAGTTTTAGTGAGAAAAACTTTTTTTTGTTTTCAATGCTATCGCTCCCAAACCTCGTATTTATAAGTTCTTTATGCTTTCACATAATTTCAGCAAGTTTTTATGCCAATCGGGCAACTATATGTTATAGCTGCCATACAAAGTCTGAGTATGAAAATTTTGAATTTTCTGTTTTCAATGCTATCGCTCCCAAACTCGTTATTTTCATTTGAAAATTAGAGAAAAAAAGAAAAGTGGAGGAAAATTTTGTGAGAGAGAAATTTTTTGTTTGTAATGGGATTGTATTTTTATTAAATAAAAAATTGAGATATGGGATGAAATATGGTGTATATGATATATATGTAAATATATATATATATAATAATTGGTGAATCTAGGTAAATTCCTTTTTTTTATAAAAAAAAAAAAAAGATAAAGAATATATGATGTGGTAAGCAGACAACAATTCTTAATTCAATCGTGATAAGGCTTTAGATCTAGTCCAATCATTCTTAAAAAACAGACAGAAACAGCTCGGTTTGTTGTAATTTAAGATTTTTGTCTTATGTTGTTATGGATAGCTACCTATGTTTTTTATTTGGGATTTTTTAGCTGGCTCGAGGTCAATTTTTTTACGTGCTTTTTCCCTGAAGACGAATCCTGAAGGGGTTTAAAATATATTGGAAAATCAAAACTCGTTTTGTTTGTTTTTAATAAGCACGTGAAAAACATTGACCTCGAGCCAACTAAAAAATCCCAAATTTTTGTCTTAATCAAATATGAACTTTAGAGTCATTCCAGTTAATATTTAATGCGGAATATCTTAAACATAATTAAATCAGTTTTCTTTTCGTTCTTATTTGTGCAAGCTATGAACGATTTTTACTAAAAGTAAAAGCTTGCTTTTACATTAAGAAGAAAATTATGTTAATTTTATCCTTTTTTGCTTGAATCAAGAATTGTATTTCCATTATAGAATATTTAACGCTAAATTTTGTATTCTTGAACGATTCATACTCAAAGAAAGAATTTCCAAAAGCGAATTGTTCTTACAAAATTTTAAACCGAAACATGACATATTCAAGAGCGTTTTTTACGAGAAAATAAGAATTTTTTATTGAGTATTGAAAAATCTGTTGTTTTGCATCATAATCAGAGTTTTTGGAATTTCTAAATATCAAAACAACATCCGGAAAAATTACAATCCCCAATGCCTTGTGACACTTTTAGAACTGTTTTGTTGATGCCTTTGCCGGTCTAGTTTTAAGTCTTTTCAATGCGGACTCCTTCAACAGTCCTTTAGTTGTGTCACTTGTTTACAATTTTCAGCCTTTCTTAGTTGCATTTTTTGGTGGCTTTTCCATTTCAAAATTGCATCAACTGATGCTCGCCACCTCCTCTTCCTCGTCCTCCTCCTCCTTCGAACCATTTGTCAACCGCAAAAATCAATAAGCCAATTTGCTAGAGGACCTGTTTGCCAGTGCAATTAGCACCCATGAGAGAGCGAGAGAGTGAGAGAGTTGTGTGCTAATTTGCAATTAGTAAACTTTCCAATTTTTTGATTGAATTCCAATTGAAAGTTAAAGATTAATCATACGCCACGTTAAACATTTCTGACAGACAACCAACAGCGAAGCAGGCAAAGTCGCAACTTTTCTTTTGATTTGATTACGGTTCGGCCACAGGCCATTGACCAAAATCAATGTTTCTCCCTTTCTATCTATTTCTGTGTGTTTTCTGGGAAATTCTTGTATAATATTCAAGTCGTGTTTTATTTTTTTTTTGCCGTCTTTGTTGTTGCTGGTAAACTGCAGCACTGCAAAGTCAATGACCGTTGGCGTTGCAGCCCCATTGGGTGGGTAAGGGAGCTAAGCTCAGCCAATGCTCTTTGACTGCACACTCAAGTAGAAACTTGTCAATTTCTTCAGCGCCGCCTTCATCAAGCGCCATGCTCTCTCCATCCACATCGTCGCTTTTGCGCTTTTATAGCTGTCTTGTTACTCAATAAAGAAGCAAAAAGGCAAAGTAGCAAAATCAAATAATACGATAGATAGTCCAAGCTTTAAGGCTGATTACAAACAACGAAGTGTAAATGCTCTTTGAAGCAAGAAAATAGAAAAAGAAACTTTGATTTTGGGTACTTGGTCGATTTCCTTTGCAAAAGTGCTGCCCATTCTTATTAAGATCATTATCGTTTCTCTGAAACCATATATGATGCTGATTCCTATATCAGAAGGTAAACACTACCTCTAAAAGTTATCCCTCTCTGGTGGCGCTTCAAATTGTTGGGTGATTGCGCAAACTTAATTGCGGTAAGTAGCAAAAATTTGTCGAAATTAGTTTGATTTGTGTGTGAAAGCCATATTGTCGCGTTTGCAAGGCCAAGTTGTCAAAAAGTTTGCGTGCAATGGAACACTCTCACTCTCTCTCGCTAACTATTAACGCATTTGACGAGTTTGTTCTTGCAAGACAGATGTAAGAACAAACTATAGCCAAACTGACCGTTGGTACATCAATTTTGATAAGATTTTTACGTTTCTTCATCCATTTTTATACTTTGGCATACAACTGTGAAGCGCCAAGGCAAATAATTCATGATCATGACAATTTTGTTTAGAAATTTCTATTAGACTGATGTTTTTAGATCGTACTAAGTCCATAACTTGTCAGTTGCTATCGACAAAGCACAGGAGAAACACCAATTTGTGGCAAACCAAATTTGCTAGTATAAACATTTGGCAAAATTCAATGCAAACTTTCGGAGTTTCGCAAATTTATTTGCCAATTAATTTTGTCTGTATGTGTGGAAGCCTAGAAAAATCGAACACAAATCAGACAAACTGCTCCGGGACTGTTTGTGTAAATTAATTTGCCCATGTAAACTGAACTTTACTGAAGATATGTTCACACAGGCAAATAGTTTGCCCAAATTTTGATGATTGATAATTACGAATTGGAGTTTGTTTTTGTCACACTCATGAGTCATACTAACTTTATTTGGCTACCATAAGCATAAATTACATAAATCATTCAGAAGAATGTTTTCTGGACCAATCGGTTAAAATCCCTCAAAGAAGAACACGATTTTGTATGGCAATGAATAAATGGAACTAAAGATTCATGGAGCTTGGAGCATGGGTGTAACGAACTGGTGCAACAATACCATAAAAACACCATATTGTCCCCAAAAAATTTTTTTATATTTTCGCGGTACACCGGCATTTTCTGAAAGATTATGGAGTAAAGTATTTTGAGATTTTTTTCATTTTTTTAAGTTGATGTTTGGTCGTACAAATCGAGTTTCCCCAAAAAATTGATTTTGATTTTTACTTATAACATGGTAAATAACCCCATTTTTTAGTTTTTAAACCAACAGTTTAAAGAAAAATATCCCAATTTTACTTTTTGAACACAAACCATGAGTTTTGGCTTTGCATTTGCTTGTTTAGGTACCATATATTACATTTTTCGTAAAATTTTATATATTTTTTTAAAACACCCTTTAAAATTTTTTAATTTTCTTTAAATTGGAAAAACCTAATGATGCAGTTAAAAGATGGTTAAATTTTTAAAAAACTGAAACTAAATTTAAATTTGCTCTTACCGGTTAAAAACTGGCAAACATCTTTTAATATTATTAGTTTCATGAAATGGGTACAAAGCTTTAAAGAGTATAACTCTGGAACGGTAAGAGCACATTTCAATTTCTTAGTTTTAAGTTTTTAAAAATTTAACCATCTTTTAACTGCATCATTAGGTTTTTCCAACATTTTCTAGAAAGTACAAAAGTTATAATGCGATTTTTTTTTGGAATATGAAAATTGAAAATATTGTGAAAAAGGTTAAAAGCTAGCAGTTTAAAATCAAGGAGCATTCTCTTAAATGCTGATTTAAAAATAAAAGAATTGTGGTAATTAAAAATCGACGACGGAAAACTACATTTTTGACAAAATGTGACTCGAAAATCTGTTAAATCTCAACGCTCCGAAAACGCAGTGTAAAAATTTTTGATGTGACATCTATAATTTCGGTACGAACGATTTTAGTTGGAGTAAAATTTGATTTCAGCGTCACGTGACGCTGACGTCATTCATATTTTGTGATGTTGTGTTGTGGAGTTTACCGGCAAACACACACACAGAGGTTAGGCATAGGGGGGAAGCGAAGAGGTAGGAAAGATGCTGAAGAGGGACAACTGGGTGGGTTCTGGGAAAGATCTGGGTGGGATCTGAGCAGGATCTGGATGGGATCTTGGTGGGATCGGGAAGTGATCTGGGTGAGATCTGGTTGCGATCTGGGTGGAATCTGGGCGGTATCTGGAAGCGATCTGGGTGGGATCTAGAAGGGATCTGGATGGGATCTAGGTGGCATTTGGGCGGGATCTGGATGGGATCTGAAAGGGATCTGCGTGGGATCTGAAAGGGATCTGGATGGGATTTGGAAGGGATCTGGGTGGGATCCAGGTGAGATCTGATTGCGATCTGGGTGGAATCTGGTTGCGATCTGGGTGGGATCTGGAGACGATCTGGGTAGGATCTGGGTGGGACCTGGGTGGGATCTGGGAGGGATCTGGGCGGGATCTGAGTGGTATCTGGGTGGGATCTGGGCGGGTTCTGGGTGGTATCTGGAAGGGATCTGGGCAAGATCTGGGTGGGATCTGGGTAGGACCTGGGCGGTATCTAAATGGAATCAGCGTAGGATCTGAGTGGGATCTGGTTGGGATCTAAATGGGGTATAGCTTAGTTGGATCTAGGTGGGATCTGGATTTTCTGGATTTCTTCTCCTATATAGGCCATCACAAACGGTTGGTTTTCTGGGCCTCTGCGATTAAAGCTCTCCAGTCGCTTCTGTTCCGTGCGAGCTGGCACCAGTTGGTCACGCTTGGCAATGTCTGCCCGCACCAGGTCGCCCCATCTTAGTCAAGGTCTCCCCTGTTTGCCTCTTCCTCCATAGTCAGCCGCATTCGATATATACGCTCTTTTTACTGGAGCTTCTTCGCCCATCCTGGTGATCTGGATTTCTACTCTCCGTTAATTTTCTTTTTTCGAAAGAGTGCCCCTGCTGATTTATATACCATTGAGAGAGCTTGGGATTTGAAAATAAACTCTTAAACTAAGCATCATGTTTCACATAAAACACCATGAAAACCACCTTGCGATCAACCTGTTGGACAACAGTTTGGACAACATGCTGAAAATTCACCCCTGGGCCTTACGTTCAGACCGCCCGATCACTGATTGGGAAAATTATGATGAGCACTTCACCCAAAACATCAACCAGTTAATTTTTAGTATAAAATCAGTTAATTAATTACTGTTAATCCCATAAATTTAAAACATAACTATTAGTACTAATACTCTTCTGCCAATTGTATCAAAATTCGCTCATTGTCCTACATAGGACAGATTGCAAAAAAAGCCAATGAAAAAAAAAAAAAAAAATGTTTCACATCAAAGACTCGTTAGTGCTAGCGACACTCACACCTTTTTTTTTGGGACACCCTAATACACACATTAGAGCGTTCCAAAAAAAAAAAAAATAAAGAATTTTTTACGCATACCCTCAAGATTTTTTACTTTGAAGTCAAAACAGTTATAAATAAAATTTTAAGACTTACATTTATACAAGTCAGAACTTGCTCTCTAAGGCTGACGCGATCTAACGTGTCGATGTGCTTTTGATTCCTTCTTATTTGGCAGCAAAGAGAATATAATATGAAGATGCACCACTTCCTTTCAATTCTGATCCGAAAATATTAAAGCAACAAATAACCGCGCACAAATCATGAAAAATATTGTTTTCAATCAGTCAACATGACAGTAAATTTACGCAGTTCTAAAAATGGTATTTAGTAATACAAATTAAATTCTTAACTCTTCCTGTAGTAAGTCAGCACAAATTAGCATTAATATTAATAGCGACACAGACGAGGATCGCTTACATGCAGCAGCCGATCATAAACAAGTCATCTCTAACATTAGATTTAATTACGGTTTGACAAGGGTCGTGTACTTGAAGAGCACCACCATCCGGTGGCTGCTGATTAAAGATGCATCATGTGTGACAATATGTATTCTTATCACATACGCATGCACCACTCTTGCGACCAACGCAGGAAATTTATACACATCTTGTGTTTTACACACACATTGTTAGATAAGAATATAGTTAAGGAAAATATCTTAATAAATAGAAACTCATTCGCCAGAGTGAGTCAGTAAATTCAAACTTACAATCGTGCTCACTTAAAGGTGTATAATCCTATACAATTGTCCAATGAGGTCAAATGGAATAAAAATAGAGGATATGCGTATTTGATTTCGCTTAAAAAAATGTTTCCCTTTGTCTTGTTTGTTTGTTTAATGTCTTGATGTCTTGCCACATCTAAAGCTACAAGTACAATATACTTATGAACTATTATTGCGCCAGACACCGTTGAAATTATCTAAATATTTTAGATTAGCTACTTAAATGCTAACTTATACCTAAACATGTATTAATATAATCATTTAACGTTAGCATACAAAATTAAACAGTTCAAAAAATATTATTAATATTAAATGTTATTCTTCTTTATCAACTAATGGTTTCCTCAAATCAAATGTTTGCAATTTCGAAGTGCTCTTCTATTCTAAGCCTAAATTGCGTGGCGTTCCGTAAAGTCTTTATAATGTTGGGTAATCGATTCCAACAGCGATCAGTATGGATGAAAAATTGTCTCTCGAAACTTTGTTTGTTCTTCTTGAAAGGCTAAGGATAAGTTTTCCATATAGGTGTGAGTATTCTTTAGTCAAACTATTTTATGTAATAGTCTTCGCACATCAATTCACAATTGTAGGGGTGAGGCAAATATATTAATGGATACGTCAGATATTCTATCAGTTCGTCTTCGATTGTAGGTCTACTGTGCTATGTTGTTAAAGGCTACTTGTTTTTCACGTTTTTGCTGAGTCACAGTTTTGAATACTTTAACACCATAGAAAAAGGACAGAAGTTAGGAGGGTCTTGGCTATCAATAAGCGAATCTTGACTGAGGAGTGCTTACATATTCAATAGCAGAATTATTTATTGTTAGCTGTGGAAGCTGGAGATATCAAAGTTTTTGTTGCTAATTATTAGACACTTTGACTTGGATGGGACTAACCCCAGACCCAGAACATGTACAGTTTCTTTAATTTAGTGCATAGATTTCGTGGCTTACCGTGTCAAATGCTTTGCTATGATCTAAAAGAGTTAAAAGCGTTATATGACCAATATCTACGTTTTTCTTCGAATGTCTTCTGTTATATTTATAACAGCCGTTGTGAACTTCGTCCCTTTCTAAATCCAGATTGGTTGTCATTAAAAAGTTTCTCGGTGAGCATAAAAGTATTAATTTGTTTTGCCATTAAAAATAATTTTGAGAGAAATGGTAAAATTAAAACTCGTTACTCATTAATGATACGGTATGGTAATATTGTTGATAATTTGCCAACTATCAAGAAAATGTGAATGGATGTAGTCAGGGCAGTATTAAAATTTTGTGTTATTGGGGAAGGGGATTAGGGGGAACTATATTTTAAATTTGGGATTAATATCACCAAACTTGTACCTTTAATTTTATTGGTATTATTAATTTCGGACACCACATAGTATTTTTGATACTAAAATAATAATCATAAGTTTTATAATGGTGTGTTTACAGGTACAGGGTTGCCCATATTCGACGGACCGATCTGGCAACGCCATAACTTTTGACAGAGATGTCAGATCGCTTAATGACATACCGCGTTTGAAGCGTCAGTCCAAGCAGATTTTTACCATGGAACAATACACGCCACGCGAGCGCTCTGAAATAGTTGAAATGTACATTCAACAGAACAAGTCAATTGTGAAAACTCAACGTGCTTTAAATTTAAAAATTAATCCTTTTATTGAATGGGACCGTAAATAACCAAAATTGCCGTATTAGCCACTGAAAATCCTCAGGAGATTCAAGAAGTGCCTCTTCCTGACGAAAAAGTCACAGTTTGGTGCGGCGTTAGTGCGAAAACGGTCATTGGGCCGTTTTTCTTCCAAAATGAAAATGGCCATGCTGTTACCATCAACCAGGAGCGTTATCGCGACATGAGACATTTTTATGATGCCAATTATTCGTCGAAAGCGTATGAGGCAGTTCTGGTTTCAACAAGACGGCGCTCCACCGCACACAAGTCGCATAACAATCGATTTTCTGAAGAAATTGTTTCCGGGTCGTTTGATGTCGAAAAGTGGTGATTTGGACTGGCCACCGCGTTCGCCCGAGTTGACGCCGCCTGACTTCTTCTTGTAGGGATATTTGAAGTCAAAGGTTTACGTTAAACCAGGACCGTAGAAGAGCTCAAGGACAACATTCGTGAAGAAATAGCCGCTATTCGGTCGAAATGCTGGCAGAAATCGATGGAAAATGCTGCAAAAAGGGCACAATACGCCATCAACGCCAGAGGCGGCCATTTGAGAGATATCATATTCAAAAAATTTATGTAAACAAATCTACTTGGAACAAATTAAATGATTAAGATTGCCAACCGCCAAATTTTTTTTGATATGTGCTTTGTTTTTTTTTTATTATTAAAAGAATTTTTTTATTGGTTATTTTTTTTTATATTATTGTGTATTTTTTTGTCCTTTGTTTTTTGTGGGGGGTTGGGGTGGTCGTGGGAGGAAAAAAAATTTTTTTTTGTGTTGTTATATTTGGGTAGCTGGGGCGGGGAAAGGGAAAGTTCGATACGCTGTTCGTTAGGTGCGGAAGGAAGTTCGGGGTTATATTACCAAGTGAAGGCTGAACAATTTTGTTGTTGTTCTGAACCAGCCCTTCCGAAAAGGTATGTCCCATTCCCACAATGTGAGGAATCCGCTTCTAACCTTATCCCTAAAATCAATCCAATTTCCAGTTGAGCTTAAATTGTTCTATAAAACGGAACTATATCAACTTCAATCAAGTTCCTGAAAAGGGAACAAAATCAACTCGATTTAAGTTTTTCCGTTCTTAAAAAAAATTGTTCTTGAAGTAGTGTATGTCGTGATCACCATAACTTCACATTTCCAAACTACAACAAAAATTTAAGTTCATTGCCTAAATAATTTCTAGCATCATATCGTAAACACTCAAACATTAGGCAAATCTCTATGTAACATTCGCTTTTCTTTAACATTGTTAATGGTACACGTGCTCCGAACAATTTGTAATTCTACTCACAGATTCATCTTATTTTTTCTCTAATCTCTGTACCCTTATTAAAAAGTCAAAGCAATAAAATCGATGCTCAAATTGCTTAAGTTGTTCTTAGAGTCCTGGGAATTACTTGAAGTTGATCAGCCCAACGGCTTTCAAAATCAATTTCCGCTTACAGTTTGCCACGTTGAGAGTCAGCGAGTGAAAAGGGCTGGTGAGTGGTTGGGGGAGCACCCAAGCGTAATTACTTTGAGTGCCATAACTATGAAAGCAAAAAAAAAAAGAAAGAAAAAAAATATAGGGAAGAGAAGTATGCAATCATTTGCACGCTTCAGAAATGGGAGTAGGAGCAGGACAAACTGTTGCTTTGATGACAATGAGAATTGTTCTAGCTGTATGTGTGTGCAAATTGGTTTGATTGGCACTATTAAAATAATTAGCTTTGGCTTCGCATAATACTCTTCAAGCGAATGGCCCCCCCCCAGGCCTGGACTTTGAACACGGGGAAATGATATAATTGCGCAATTATTGTCCGCTCACTACTTAATTTCCTTTTGAATGAATTTCGAATTTATGGGATCGAATAAAATACAATAAGCCAGAGTCATTAAACTGGGTGGAAGGAAAGGTACCTTCTGCCGAAGAACAACCTAGTTCTCAGCGTCGAAAGACAGACAATAATTGCCGCAATCCGTTTCAAATTTCCTTTAAGAAATTTATGACTAATTTGTGTTGTTGATTTTTAAGTGATTTAAGGGAAACCTTTTATGAAATTCAACTAAGTGAAAGTTTCCACTTAACAAACCAATAATTGGCTTGAAACAGGTAGATACTTAAGTTATTTAAACCGAATCTAGTCAATGAATTGTCATTTGATGCCTCAAATTGATAACTTAAATTTGTTAAATGGAAAGGATTAAAAAAGCAATTGACGTTGATCATAAACGCTTAAAGCTATAAAGCTGATGTGGGTATAGAAATATCCTTCCATTAAGTGAGTGATTTTAAAAAACTTAAATTTCTTTGGGGGAAATAGTCAGTTTATCTTCTAATAGAATTTGTTCTCTTTTAAAAACGAATTTTCTTTGTTAAATGTTGAAACACTTCTTTCTGAAATTGTTACTCAAATTAGGCGTAAAGTTTCTTTATGCTTTGAAGCAAATCCAAAATAGCAATACTTTGTCATGTCTCAGTAAATTTCACAGCCTTTAAAGACCAATTGGTAGCACATAAATACATACATACATACACTCTTACGCACTCACACACATATACAAACAATAAGAAACGTGCACACAAATATTTTTTATGGCCATAAGGCCAGAGACAAATAAAGCAGCAGGCAAAAAGCCAACAGCTACAAGACAAGTTAAAAGAAAAATAAGACCACAACGAAGTTGGTATGCTCTTTTAAGGAAACTATTATTATTATTCCGTTGTCGTGTCAAATACTGAAAGTAATTGATCATTAAAACGTTATTCAAGCCTTGTACTCAGAATGCTAGAAATTCTTTATAGTATTTCACAAAAATAGAAACACTTGATCATCAAAGCAAAGCCAAGGTGTTTCTAATTATATGAAATACTGCGACGAAAAGAATTTTCTATTGTTTTGAGTACGAGGCTTTAAAGGTAAATGCCGTTTGTGGTATTAAACGCTTTTACGCAAGGATTAAACCCGAAAGGAATATCGGCTTTATATCAGTCCGGTTACGTACTTTTCTGTTTGGGGTAGTTTGGAGAAGCTGCATCAATAAGGAAAACTGCAACTATGTTTACAGTAGGTGATGACGGCTCTCTGGGTGTTGTTACAGACAGAGTTTTCGGAACTATTTTGAGGAAGACAATTGATTTGAATTTTTGTTGGTGTGAGCGCATGTTTTAAAGACAAAAATCGCAAAATAGCTCGATATCAAGTTTTTTTTTAATTTGAATCATTTTACAACATAATAAAAAATAATTATTATTTGCTCGAAAACGATCGAAATTTTCTTTTTCAAACATCTAAAAAATATTAAAAAATAGAAAAAAATATTTTATTTTTCTTCTTAAGAATCGCACTTTTTCACACAAAAAGAAGGTATTGGTAAAGAATATCTATGCATGAACATCGAATTGATCTTCGATGATCAAAATACATCACAGCTAGGAAGCATATCGGCGTTTTGAGCAAGCCAATTGGTACAATCTCGCAAGTTCTTACAGATTTCGATACGGTCCAGCTGTACCAAAATATAGTTTTCCAAAGCCAAAAACAAACCTTCAATATTATGCCGGCTCGAGGTCTCGTTATGCTTTCACATAACTTCAAAAAACAGGAACACAACACAATTGTACAGCTGTTTCATTGTTAGCCCTTTTGAAATCATCACCGCTCTTTCCCCGTTTGCCGAAGCAAAAGTTACCCCCCCTTCCAAATCTGCCATAATCGTTGGGGCATTCCTAAACGACTTGACAGCAAAAACCGGCACCAAATTTTTTCTTTTTTGTTTATTTTTTATATTTTTTTTTTTTTTAGGCACCAAAACATTTTTCTTTGTTTTTGTTTTTTTTTTTTTTTAAAATGTTGTGTATATCTTCGTTGAGACAAACTAAAAACAGCTTTTGTTTTGATGCTGACATAGTGTATACATATCATGTGAAGTCGCAGGTGACCGCAGTTCATATTAGACATTTAACAACAAGAGGCCAATTTTTTTTTATAAAGAGTTCAACCTGACTGACTGACACTGGTGGTGACCGTCCTTAGCCCAAACCATAAAAGATAGAAACATGAGATTTTCACAGTAGCTTTATCTAATGCTGAAAGTGAGTACTAAGAACGGATTTTGGAAAATTCTGTCGGGAAATGTGGAAAATTCGCGGAAAACTGTTGTATGAAACTTTTTTGTTTTTCATCCGATCAAGTTCAAACTTATTTTCAAAGATCTATATGAAAATTCAACAACAACTGCATACCAATCTTCCGGAAAATTCACCTCCCCTGGGTGGAAAGTGGGTGGTCAAGGTTGTATGGGCGAAACTTTAATCGCCAGTGATTAGCTCCAAACTCATTTTCAAAATTACACATACTAAGACATAAAAAAAGAGACTTTCAAATTTTGGAAAATCTATCCCCAAAGTCGGAAAATTCACGGAAAACTGTTGTATGAAACTTTTTGTTTATTATCCGATCAGATTCAAACTCATTTTCAAAGATGTATATGAAAATTCAACAATAAGTGTGTTCCAATTTTCCGGAAAATCCCACCCGAAAAGTCGGAAAAGCGCCGGAAAAGTTTGTATGGTAAACATTTGATTTTCATCCGTTTGACTTGAAACTTGGTTCGCAAGCATAGTACGCCAAATATTCGACACGTGTTTTCCCGATTTCGGAAAATCCGCCCACGAGGAAAATGGCTGGAAAATTGTGCATGCAAACAACTATTTTTCATCCGATTGAAATTGCCGGAAAATTCTGCATGAAAAAACTATTTATCATGTGATTGGCTTGAAACTCGGTTTGAAAGGACAGAATACGAAATAATTTAAAATGTGATTTTTCAATGTCGGAAAATCCGCCCCCAGGCGAGAAAATGCTCGGAATATTCTACATGCAAAAGAATTATTTTTCATCCGATTGACTTGAAACTCGATTTGTAAGGTAAAAATATAAATTCTTTAGTGTTTTCATTTTCCGATGTTGGAAATAACGCCGGGATGTGGGTGGGATGTGGGGGGATTGGTGGGATGGTTGGGGCGGGGAAGTGGGTGGGATGTGGGCGGGAAGTGGGTGGGATGGGTGGAATAGGTGGGAAGAGTATGGGATGTGGGCGGGAAGTGGGAGGGATGTGGGTGGGATGTGGGTGGGATGTGGGTGGGAAGTGGGTGGGAGGTGGGAGGGATGTGGGAGGGATGTGGGGGGATGTGGGTGGGATGTGGAAGGGATGTGGGTGGGATGTGGAGGATGTGGGTGGTTGATGTGGGAGGGATGTGGGAAGGGATGTGGGAGGGATGTGGGTGGGAATGGGATGTGGGGAAGGGATGTGGGTGTGGAAGAGTGGGAGGGATGTGGGAGGGATGTGGGTGGGAAGTGTGTGGGGGGGATAGTGGTGGATGGGATGTGGGAGGGATGTGGGGGGGATGTGGGAGGGATGTGGGTGGGATGTGGGGGATGTGGGTGGGAGGGATGTGGGTGGGATGGGATGTGGGAGGGATGTGGGAGGGATGTGGGTGGGATGTGGAGGGATGTGGGAGGGATGTGGGAGGGATGTGGGAGGGATGTGGGTGGGAGGGATGTGGGAGGGATGTGGGAGGGATGTGGGCGGGAAGTGGGAGGGATGTGGGCGGGAGAGTGGGAGGGATGTGGGTGGGATGTGGGTGGGATGTGGGTGGGATGTGGGCGGGTTGTGGGCGGAAAGTGGGTGGGAAATGAGTGGGAACTGGGGAAATTGGGTGTAAAGTGGGTGGACTGTTGGTGAGAAGTGGATAGGATGTGGGCGGAAAGTGGGAGGGATGTGGGCGGGAAGTGGATAGGATGTGGATGGGATGTGGGCGGAGAGTGGGAGGGATGTGGGTGGGATGTGGGCGGGAAGTGGTTAGGGTGGAGGGGAAGCGGATGGGATGTGGGCGGGAGTGGGAGGGTGTGGGTGGGATGTGGGCGGGGGGGGGGGGAGGGATGTGGGAGGGATGTGGGCGGAAAGTGGGTGGGAAGTGAGTGGGAACTGGTGGAATTGGGTGGAGAGTGGGTGGGAGGGGGATGGGGGGTGGGAATTGAAGGAAAAAACCCATCAGCAAAGTTCGATTTCTGGGTTCTGCGGTGTATTATTATATCTTATATTGTTTGGTTCTATACTGTTGAAAGCGCAGCGTAGCCTTGTCAGCTTATTTGACTAAACAGTAACTTAAAAGTGACTAAACAGTGATTAGACAGTGACTTGACAGTGACTTAACGGAGACTTAACAGTGAATTGACTGTCATTTAACGGTGACTTGGCAGTGACTTGACTAAACACTGACTAATCAGTGACTTGACAGTGACTTAACAGAATTAGAGAAAAGAAGGAGGAAAACAGCAGCCAATGATCTTGGTGTTGGTGTTTCTACTCCCTGTTTTCTTTTTGAAAGATTGTCATTGCTTATTCATATACCATTGAGAGAGCTTGTAATTTTGAAATTTAGCCCTTAAAATTAGCATCACTTTTCACATTAAATCCTCGTGAGTGTTAAGTACACTCACACATTTTTTGGTGTGAAACATCTTTAATTTCAGTACGAACGATTTTAGTGGAGTAAAATTTGATTTCAGCGTCACGTGACGCTGACGTCATTCATATTTTGTGTTGTTGTTTTGTGGAGTTTCCGGCAAACACACATAGCCATAAGAGGATTGGCAGATGGGGGAAGTGAAGAGGTAGGATAGATGCTGACAAGGGGCAACTGGGTGGGTTCTGGGAAAGATGTCTGTGGGATCTGGTGGGATCTGGGTGGGGTGGGATTTGGAGGATCTGGGCGCTGGGAGTTGGTGATCTCTTGGGACTATGGGCTGGGACTGGGATTGGGGATTGGAGATCGGTGGATCTGGGGTCTGGGATCTGGGTATCTTTGGAAGGGATCTGGACGGGATCTGGGGGATCTGGGTGGATCTGGGTGGGATCTGGAAGGGACCTGGGTGGGATCTGGGTGGGATCTGGTGGTATCTGGAAGGGATCTGGGTGGGATCTGGAAGGGATCTGGGCAAGATCTGTGTGGAATTTGGGTAGGATCTGGGCGGTATCTACGTGGGATCAGCGTAGAATCTGAATGGGATCTAGTCGGGATATAAATGTGATCTAGCTTGGTTGGATCTGGGTGGGATCTGGATTTTCTGGATTTCTAATTAATTTTTTCTTTCGAAAGAGTGCTCTTGCTGATTTGTATACCATTGAGAGAGCTTGTGATTTGAAAATAAGCCTTTAGACTAAGCATTATGTTTCACATCAAAGACTCGTGAGTGCTAGCTACACTCACACCTTTTTTTAGTTAATACATACCTCTATCATAAATAAAAACACATTTTTCCACTTAATTCTAACAAAGATTACTTTAAACCAAATTTGACAGGGCAAATAAAAAGCGGGGAAAAGCTGAATGATGCACCTGCTGAAATACATGTTGTTAAAGCATGTCAATTGAAATAGAACCTCTCCATAAGCTCAGTGCGATATAAGTAATCGATAGAGACACATTTTTTGAGCAAATAAACACTTTGAAAATTGAATTAAATGTAGGTAGATTGATGCGTAGTTTCATTTTCACTTTGCACAATGTTTGGTATATTATTTCCAGAAAGTTCAGAAAGAGTTCTTGAGTTGTTAAGAATTTCGTACTTGAAATCGTTTTTAAACTGTACTCAATTCGAAAAGTGACGGAACGAAGATAGAGCAAGCAAATTCAAAAAGTAAAGCTTTCAAAAATATTGAATCATGAAAATCGGCATACAAATTTGTTGTACCAAAATCAACAAATTCGATTTTGGATCATCTATATTTATACCTACAGTTTCAGTTTAATTAGTTAAGACTTAACAAATTTTTCGCACATTTAAAAAACTGAGACTAAAAGTATTAAAGGAAGGTACGGACTTTCACTCTTTTCACTCGTCATTTTTGTTTTCAAGTTTTCCATATTAATTAATTAAGCTCAACTACCCGATTGGAGTTAAGTTTAATGTAAAAATTGTATTTTCGCCGTATCCCAAAAAGTATGCTATAGTTAAGCTGAATACGTTTTCGCTGTTCCGGTCTTGGTGGCTGAGTTGGGAATGCGTGTGTGTGTGTGTGTGAGTGTGGTTGGGTGAAGTGAGCGAAAACAATAAACATAAAATGCACAAACACACGCACATATATAAGAGTGCGTGTGTTTACAAAGTAGCAGCCAACTGGCTTATCAATTTCATTCGTTTTTCCCTGTCGCTTTACTTTTTTTTTTTTGTTTTTTGCTTTGTGCTCTTCACGTCATTTGCCTGCCCATAATCAGTCAATGCGATGCCGGCTTAGGCTGTAAAAAGTCTGATAAAAGTTTTACTTTTCACTTGCCTGCTATTTTATGGAGTTGGGGAATGCCCCTGACAAATTTTTATGGCCCCATAATTTTGCTCATTCCCTTTTGCCCACCCGGTTTCGCTCACGGGGCTTGCCTTTGTTCGTTTTAATGGTTTAACATCTTTCGAATTCATTTGCCAGCTAATTAAATACATTTTCACCATTGCATTTTCTATGGTAAATTGCTTTACAATTGACTCGCATTTAAATGTTTGTTACAGTTTTGGATTTGTATTTGCTTATGGCGAGAACAATGTGCACTTTATTACGCGGTAATAAAATACGAGGGTTGTATGAGAAAATTGAGGCAGAAAGTTGGCATTAACATTGCTAAGAATTTAGAAATAGAAACAGAAATATTTGGACTTTTATTTACTTCTTTTAAGAAAACGAGATGTTGATTCAATAAATCTGCAAATAAATACCGAAATTGAGCAAACATATTACATTACATGCTACTAAAAATGTTGTCTGCATTTGATTGCTTTCTCTGATCTGGCCTTAAGTACAGAATTCTAGACTTGTTTTTGCTGAGGTCACATGCATATATGAATTTGTTTGTCGATTTTCTGATAACGCACACATTTCATTCAGCTCTGCGGCAGGGTTGTCTTTCACATTTGCATTAGCCACCCTCGGTCATCTATTTCAATTAACTTTCCTGCAATTCTATATACGTGTATATCGTAAATTTTGTATGTATTTTTCCACTCTAATTGGATTGGCAGATAGTCGCAACTTGTACCAAGTTACCATGACAGCCCAAGGCCAAGGGCGGGCACGCATCCTACGCATTGTAATTAAATCGAAATCAGTCAGTAATTTCGGTTGAAAAGTTTTGAATTTTCCTCCGATTCATCATCGTTTTTCATTTGTGCCCACAAAACCATTTTCCGGCAAATTGCACAGCTGACTGGCAATGTATTTCACAAATTAATTAGGAAAGTTGCACTTTAAAGCATTAAACAGACCTTGAGTCATATAAAGTTGTTGGCTGTCGCCTGGCTCCGTCTTCATCGCCTGGGCACCTTCGTCTAGTGTGCGTTGTTCCGCATCAATGAGCGTGAGAGAAATCAGTATTAATTACTTGACTTCTTGTTGCCAACAAAAGTATGTGCCGCCCCCGTTTCCCTCTGTCTCCCTCTCTCTTCTCTCAGCTTTTCCTGTGTCAAATTGTTTTCGGTGGCGAATCCCTGCAATATTTAATGACCAAATAAATGGTGCTTTTGCTCCACCTAGCTGGGGTTAAGTGGGACTGTGATTGATGCAGTGCAGCAGTAGGCAAAAGTACTGCAAGAGATTTAGGCACACGGAAAAACTTTATTTGTTTCGGTGTTCACATTAAACGGCTCATAAAATTTGTGTTTTGTTACAGAAGGAGCTAGTCGCTAGGTGAAAGAAGACACAAGGGAGCTTTATTCTGCTAATCGGCATATAAAATGTGGTTCTTATTAGGAAGCCAGGGTGAAATGCTCAAGGCAAAATTTAGATCAGGGAAAATTTCATTCAAACTTAAATAGAGTAATGGCGTATAGCAAAGATGATAAAACTGGAAGCGTTACTGATAGTTAGGATAAGATTCTTGATCTTGATTTGCCCAGACTTATAAAGAGTCACTGAACAAGAGTCATTACAAGAGTCACTGAACAAGAGTAAACAAGAGTCACTGACAAGAGTCACTGAAAAATATTACTAGCAAGAGTAAAACAAGAGTCACTGAACAAGAGTCTACTAAACAAGAGTCACTGAACAAGAGTCACTGAACAAGAGTCACTGAACAAGAGTCACTGAACCAGAGTCACAAAGCAAGAGTCACTGAACATGAGTCAGTGAACAAGAGGCACTAAGCAAGAGTCACTGAACAAAGTATAAACAAGAGTCACTGAACAAGAGTCATTATAAAAGAATCACTGAACAAGAGTCAGTAAACAAGAGTCACTGAACAAGAGTCACTGAACTACAGTTACTGCACAGAACGCATTGAACATGAGTCAGTGAACAAGAGGCACTAAGCAAGAGTCACTGAACAAGTATAATAAAGAATCACTGAACAAGAGCCACTATAAAAGAATCACTGAACAAGAGTCACTGAACAAGAGTCACTGAACAAGAGTCACTGAACAAGAGTCACTGAAATACAGTCACTGCACAGAAGGCACTGAACATGAGTCAGTGAACAAGAGGCACTAAGCAAGAGTCACTGAACAAAGTATAAACAAGAGTCACTGAAGAAGAGTCATTATAAAAGAATCACTGAACAAGAGTCAGTAAACAAGAGTCACTGAACAAGAGTCACTGAAATACAGTCACTGCACAGAAGGCACTGAACATGAGTCAGTGAACAAGAGGCACTAAGCAAGAGTCACTGAACAAGAGTATAAACAAGAGTCACTGAACAAGAGTCAGTAAACAAGAGTCACTGAACAAGAGTCACTAAACAAGAGTCACTGAACAAGAGTCACTGAACTAAGTCACTGAACAAGAGTCACTGAAACAAGAGTCACTGAACAAGAGTCACTGAACAAGAGTCACTGAACAAGAGTCACTAAACAAGAGTCACTGAACAAGAGTCACTAACAAGAGTCACTGAACAAGAGTCACTAAACAAGAGTCACTGAACAAGAGTCACTGAACAAGAGTCACTGAACAAGAGTCACTGAACATGAGTCACTGAACAAGAGTCACTGAACAAGAGTCACTGAACAAGAGTCACTAAGAACAAGAGTCACTGAACAAAGTCACTGAAGAGTCACTGAAAAGAATCACTGAACAAGAGTCAGTAAACAAAATGTCACTGAACAAGAGTCACTGAACAAGAGTCACTGAACAAGAGTCACTGAACAAAAGTCACTGAACAAGAGTCACTGAACAAGAGTCACTGAACAAGAGTCACTGAACAAAGTCACTGAACAAGAGTCACTGAACAAGAGTCACTGAACAAGAATCACTGAACAAGAGTCACTAAACAAGAGTCACTGAACAAGAGTCACTAAACAAGAGTCACTGAACAAGAGTCACTGAACAAGAGTCACTGAACAAGAGTCACTGAGAACAAGAGTCACTGAACAAGAGTCACTGAACAAGAGTCACTGAACAAAAGTCACTGAACAAGAGTCACTAAACAAGAGTCACTGAACAAAGTCACTGAACAAGAGTCACTGAACAAGAGTCACTGAACAAGAGTCACTGAACAAGAGTCACTGAACAAGAGTCACTGAACAAGAGTCACTGAACAAGAGTCACTGAACAAGAGTCACTGAACAAGAGTCACTGAAACAAGAGTCACTGAACAAGAGTCACTGAACAAAAGTCACTGAACAAAAGTCACTGAACAAAAGTCACTGAACAAGAGTCACTAAACAAGAGTCACTGAACAAGAGTCACTGAACAAGAGTCACTGAACAAGAGTCACTGAACAAGAGTCACTGAACAAGAGTCACTAAACAAGAGTCACTGAACAAGAGTCACTGAACAAAGTCACTGAACAAGAGTCAAAAGTCACTGAACAAAAGTCACTGAACAAGAGTCACTGAACAAGAGTCACAGAACAAGAGTCACTGAACAAGAGTCACTGAACAAGAGTCACTGAACAAGAGTCACTGAACAAGAGTCACTGAACAAGAGTCACTGAACAAGAGTCACTGAACAAGAGTCACTGAACAAGAGTCACTGAACAAAAGTCACTGAACAAGAGTCACTGAACAAGAGTCACTGAACAAGAGTCACTGAACAAGAGTCACTGAACAAGAGTCACTAAACAAGAGTCACTGAATAACGAACAGCAGTCACTGAACAAGAGACTCAAACAAGAGTCACTGAACAAAAGTCACTGAACAAGAGTCACTGAACAAGAGTCACGAACAAGAGTCACTGAACAAGAGTCACTGAACAAGAGTCACTGAACAAGAGTCACTGAAACAAGAGTCACTGAACAAGATAGTCACTGAACAAAAGTCACTGAACAAGAGTCACTGAACAAGAGTCACTGAACAAGAGTCACTGAACAAGAGTCACTGAACAAAATCTACTAAACAAGAGTCACTGAACAAGAGTCACTGAACAAGAGTCACTGAACAAGAGTCACTGAACAAGAGTCACTGAACAAGAGTCACTAAACAAGAGTCACTGAACAAAAGTCACTGAACAAGAGTCACTGAACAAGAGTCACTGAACAAGAGTCACTGAACAAAAGTCACTGAACAAGAGTCACTGAACAAGAGTCACTGAACAAGAGTCACTAAACAAGAGTCACTGAACAAGAGTCACTGAACAAAAGTCACTGAACAAGAGTCTGAATAAGAGTCACTGAACAAGAGTCACTAAAAGAGTCACTGAACAAAGTCACTGAACAAGAGTCACTAACAAAAGAGATCACTGAACAAGAGTCACTAAACAAGAGTCACTGAACAAGAGTCACTAAACAAGAGTCACTGAACAAGAGTCACTAAACAAGAGTCACTGAACAAGAGTCACTGAACAAGAGTCACTGAACAAGAGTCACTGAACAAGAGTCACTGAACAAGAGTCACTGAACAAGAGTCACTAAACAAGAGTCACTGAACAAGAGTCACTGAAAAAAGAATCACTGAACAAGAGTCACTAAACAAGAGTCATTGTACAAAAGTGACTAAACAATAGTCACTGAACAAAAGTACTGTAGAAAAGTCATTGAACAAGAGTCAGCGAACAAGAGCTCCCAAACAAGAGTCACTGAGCAAGAGTCACTGAACAAGAGTTACTGAACAAGAGTCACTGAACAAGAGTCACTGAAAAAGAGTCACTGAACAAGAGTCACTCAACAAGAGTCACTGAACAAGAGTCACTGAACAACAGTCACTGCACAGAAGGCACTGAACAAGAGTCAGTGAACAAGAGGCACTAACAAGAGTCACTGAAAAAGTACTAAACAAAGTCACTGAAAAAGAGTCATTATAAGAGAATCACTGAACAAGAGTCAGTAAACAAGAGTCACTGAACTAGAGTTATTGAACTAGAGTCACTGAAATACAGTCACTGCACAGAAGGCACTAAACATGAGTCAGTGAACAAGAGGCACTGAGCAAGAGTCACTGAATAAAATTAAATGCACAAGAGTCAGTAAACAAGAGTCAATGAGCAAGAGACACTGAGTAAGACTCACTGAACACGAGTCTGTGAACAAAGTCGCTGTAAAAGAGTTACCGAACAATTATAAACAAGAGTTACTGAATAAGAGTCTTTATAAAAGAATCACTGAACAAGAGTCTTTGCACAAGAGTTACAGTACAGCAGGCACTAAACAAAATCGAAAGGCACTAAACAAGAGTCCCTAAACTCATTACAAACCAATTGAAGAACAATTTAGTAAACAACTCACTTTTGTTTACTCACTCATTTACCCTGCCATAAGCAGAGTGTCGACACCCCTGCTTTCTGGGGTACTTCAAGAACTAAACTTTAAGAACTCTACCATCTTTTTGGAAATTAACTCAAGTTCATTTTGATTGAATACTTACTCATGAAGTCACTTTCAAACTAAGCTCCTAATCCGTAATGTACACTTTCTTAAGACTCATCTGCCTCCTGCTTGCGTTTAAGCCTCTGCGTAGCTTTGGGCTTAGTCTGCATCGGCATGTTGGTGATGGTGAAGACAGTAGACTTATCAAACAATGCAGCCACCAACCGCAAGGCGTTGTCTATCATCGTTTTAAGCTAATTAACCGATTTACTTAGCCACACACACACACACACACATAGGAGGGGAGGAGGACTGAAGCTGCTGGCTGATGGGACCGAAACCACACAAGTTACTGGCAAAGTTTTGACCAAATATTCTCATTGACGTGTTTCACATGCTACTAATTGGCTAATGGGTAAACTAAATCTCAGAGCCCAACAACAAGTGCGGAAAATTGCATCTCTTGGGGCCAAAGTGACATTTGTCTACCGCTAGGGGACACCCTGTATCATTGAAAAGTCATAATAAACTTTCAGTCAGACAGACAATGGGCGCACAAGCTGCAGTAAACCCAAAAAAAAAAAAAGAAATATAGAAAAACACACACACATTTTCGTAGAATAACAAACTGGGCCATGTGTGTGCGCCCAAACGTAACATACAGATAAAGTCGTTCGAGGGCAAAAAACTACTAATGTTTGGGGGAATACGGAAAGGGGCGTGGGGTGTGGCATGTTCAAACAAAATTAAGCGCACCAACAGTTGCCAGGCGCACGGGTCATCAAACCGAGCCACGTCCACAATGCAGGGGCTGCAGATAAAAACTGCATTGCATACAGGGTGTTCCCCGGGGAGTTGTTTGGTGTCTGCTGAGACCGTCACTGCAGGCAGTAGGGCAGATAATTTGTGAAAACCAAGGCAAATGATGAGATGGCAGAAACTTGCATACAGGGTGCCTAGTATTTTGTGTTAATTGCTGGGGAAAAGCTGATACAGGGTGCTAAATAGAAAATTTATTCGGATTAAAGTCAAAATTTTAAAAGGCCGTTCGATAAGCTTACAAACTAATTTACAGCAGGTTGTTGTAGTTTAGGTGAGGAGTTGGGACAGCGCCCCAGCTTACAACTTTTTTACAAAATGGCACCCGAGCAGGGACTCTTGGATTTTTAGAGGCATATTCATTCTATAATTACCAAACTTATACACACCTTGTACAATCATCGTTCTAAACAAAAACAAGTCAGAAATCGATACCGTGCCTATCTCGAACCCAAATTTTCAATATAATACCGTTTCGTCCTCATTCCGACCTTAAGCCCTTAAGTAATTTTGTGTTCCGCCAGATTTACGTCCCATACCGAATTTTCAGAATAGTGCACGAACTATTTCAATAAAACTTACTGAGAACAAAAATAATAGAACCGAAAACTATTGGGATCATGCACTAATCCCATCCCTTCCAGTCCCTATTCGGACACCAAATACCGACCTTAAATAATTTTACGTACCACGTGATAAAAGTTCTCGCAGTTACCCTACACCAGAACGTTCTGAATACGCTTACTTGGAACCAATTTTCAGTTTTCATTAGGCAACGCTTGATTTATTGAAATTAAAAATAGAAAAACTGAGCAATCTTCACTGTAATTTATAAAGATTTTGTTGCCCAAATAAACCCAAAGTTTATTAAAAAAAAAAAAACAGGGTGCTCATTTCCTTAAACATAATTCAAAAAGCTTTTACCAAAACAATTTCCTTCAATTTCTGGCCTAAAACTCAATAAGAAAAAAGCCTTAAAAGATGAATAAAAAATTTCGCATCTGCCCGAGGCACCCTCTAAAACGGCTCACACGGAAAGTGAAGAAAAATTAGGCACAATAAATTGAACGGAAGTTGCTGCTTAAAATGAGAAAAAAAAGCATGGCCAAGCGGAAGCTTTGTAAAATGCAAGTAGAACCTGCAACTGAGGGGTCCGTGTGTGTGTGTGGGGGTGTTCTGAAGCAGCTTGACTGTTTGTCTGTGGTTATTGCGGTGGCTATTTTTTGGCCAACATACGAACGTGCCAGTCATTGTGTCCTGTCCTGTGCCTGTCAAGATTGAAATTCCAGGCAACGTACAAAATTCCCGTTCGGCAAACAAGCCCTGTTTTGCCACCAACCAACAAACAAGCCAACAGACAGACAGACACACAGTTTTCCTAGGCGTCGCATACAGATTTTCAATTTCCATATCGGGTTTCCCATGTTGTTGCTTTTTGGATTCCTTTTGGTAATTTCCGTTGCAAAATGCTAAACAAAAGGAGAACTAAACGTTACTGCAACAACAACAAACCGGCAGAAGACAAAAGAAAAACAAAAAATAAAAACAATGAAACAAATGAATGAATGAATGGAAATGCTATTAAGCGCGGCAAACAAGATACAAGGCGACAAATGTGTCACAAACGATATATGAAATACATGGTCCAAAGGAAAATCAGCTCAATTGATATGAAATGGATGTCAAATTTAATCCCCATATGACTAAGATTAAATTAATATGTTCGAAATTATTAATATGGTATTTTCGAACAAAAAACTAAAAAAAAAAGTTACGAGGCGGGATTGAATCTACGCCTCCTGTACAGCAGGCTCACACACTACCCGCTGTACCACACCCGGCCACAATGTGTAATTCAAAACCCACCACCCATCCTTCACGATAACCAATTCCTGGGCTTTCCTGCATGAAAATCCTACGCCGCTTACAGAGCTCACATTTTTATTATTCAACAAATATGTGTAGTTTGTCAAATGGTTTATCTTTATTCAAAAAATCAAATCCAAACAAAAATAAAATAATAAGTAATACCAAACAAATCCTCCTTTTTATATAAAAATCAAAATAATATAGTTATTTATGAATTCTGGTTTTGTTCTCATAAAGTATCAATTACACTAGATTAAAAAAAATTTTTGCGATCCCGAACATTTTGGCAGCAGTTATGTAAATTTCTTCTCTGAGTCCAAAAATTTATTACACAGGTATTTTTAGTGGGCCCTTTTTTATGTAAGTTTTTATTGGTAATTACTTTAGAAAAATGTGTATATCTTCATTATCGGTTTACTCATTAGCGAAGAGCGATCTTTAGTACACTCCTGCCCAAAATTATACGACACCCCGAAAATTTTAGTTTCGACCCTCGTAAGAGAATGGGAAAAGCATAAATACAACGAAAATCAAGTATGCAGAATGAAAGCTTAATGAATTCTGCTTAAAATGTGATATTCTTATCTCTGATAGCATCTCGCGTATTCAAGTAGCGGTTAAAAAAGCAAAAAAGTTCGATTTTGACATGTCTGCAAGTGTATCAAAATTATACGACACATGTCAATTTGTTGGATTTAGTTAATAGTTTATTCTTAGAACGGTATATAAACAACATTTAATAATTAATAGAGCCACATTGAGCCTTGCTACCTCGAAAAGTCTCTAGGGCCTTGAATTGCCCAAATTTGTAAGTACATTTTGGTCTAAAAGAGACTATTGAGTCAAAATTTCGCTTGGAGGCTTTCAACTTTCGCAAATTTGTTGTAATTGACGTGTCGCCTGGCTAACATACCTACAATGTTCCTCACCGGGTTTAGGGTCAGTGAGCACGCTGGCCAATCGAAAACATTTATATGGCGATCACTTATGAAGCGCTGGGTCTTCTTGCTCTTGTGCATAGATGCATTATCCTGCATAAAAACAGGATATCTTTCCATATTTTTTTCCAAAAATGGTGAAGACGATCCTCCAATACTTTTGTATTCTCCACTGTTCATCCTGCAGCTTGCGAATATCAGATCAAGCGTTCCAGACGCATGAAAGGCTCCCAAACCATTGCGGATCCGCCTCCGAAATTGCGTTTTGAAAACATAAGTGGATCCTTACGCAAATCTCTCCAATAGTGCCGAAACCCATCTGGGGCTGTCAAGATTACATTTTTGTCATCAGAAAAATTATCTAAATAAAAATATTGAAAAAAATCTGTAAAAACAAAATAAAGTTAAAATATCATGCCGAGGCCCAGTTTCTCTCCAAGTTTTTTTCCACAAATTGAAGCCAAAGGTTTTGTTGTGCGGCTTTGCTGGACTGAGTCTTTTTAAGACTAACTCTGACAATGCACTCCGGTGATTACTGCGTCCGCAAAACTGTCATCCGTGACACAGGCGTACTGCAACATGGGGTATGTGAGCATGAAGCAAACGAATTGCTAGCTTTAAGTATTATGCAACTTTGGGGTCAGACAACTTGGCTTTTCTTCCAGGAGCTAAGCTTCACACCATATTCATCCGGATTGTTTAAAATTTGGTGATACATTAAAGTCAACATCGTTTAAGGCTCTCATCCTTCCCTTTTCCCTGTTGGATAATAAACGCCCACGCGGCATTTTATTACAAATTCATTAAATTGTTAGCAGAAATATAAAAAATTATTTGAAACCAAACTTTTCTTTCCAGCCGGAATATTTGAAATATGTCGTATAATTTTTTGATACACTTGCAGAGATGACAAAATCGACCTTTTTGCTTTTTTCAACTGCTACTTGAAAACGCGAATGCAATCAGAGATAAGAATGTCATGTTTAAGCAGAATCTTATAAAGCTTTTCTTTTCTGCATACTAATTTCGTTGTGTTATGCTTTCCCATTCTCCTACGAAACTAAAATATTATATATTTTCCTATGCGTTTAAATCCTGCATTTTCGAAAAAAAAATCAATTTTTTTAAAATATTCTTGGCTTTTGAAATTAAAACTACTAAACCGATTTAAAAACAATGTTCTAAGTGATTATTGACAGCTTAAGACGCTTCTGATTCGTTTTTTGACTCTATCTAACAATTATGAAGTGAGATATGGCTTCAAATGTAAGAGCACCTACCAAAAAAATGAAAAAATTCATATTTCAAAAACGGAGCCATGAAAAAATTTTTGAAATCAATTTTTGAGATCATCATTCCAAGCTATACTAAAAAATATTCCCTTTGAAATAAATGGGCTATTTATTTTTTTATTTTTGTAAACTAGTGTAATTAAAACAAGTGAGAAAGTCGGTCAAGCCCGACTATATTTATACTCTGTAAACTACTTTGCTGATTTGAGCATTTGTTTTGATCGAGATTACGGATCCCAAATGACTCAAATGGAGACTCTCTAATTTTTTTTTAGAAGTGACAGAATATATGTGATTAAGAACCGATTTCTATTTATACAGATAGCTACTATGTGTCAGATAAGCATACATTTTGCTCTGTTATTTGTTAGCTTATGTGACAAATAGCTCTATGCAGATGATGTGAAATCGGCCATAAATTTTTAGTTAAGACATATTTAAAGTAAAAGATAATTCCATTTTACAGCGTAGCTCTTTTACGAATTTTGTGCTGAGGGACTAAAACTAGAACAATTTTTTATTTGCCGCAGATTCTTTTGCAAAGTCAGACGATTTGGTCATTTGCCGTAGCAGCAGGTGGGTTGTGTGCATCAATTGTGAGTATCGACAATCGAGTATTAAACCGAGTATCGAGTACTGAGTACCAAGTACTTGGGTTTTTGATACTGAGTATCGAGTACTAAGCATCGATTACCCAGTGCAGAGTATCGAGCACTGAGTGCACTGCCATAGGAACTATCGGTCAAAAAGTGGGTCTTTGTGAGAAAACTTTTTTTTTAACCTTTTTTTTTCCTTTTATTTTGTTTTTAAATTGTTAACGTCTCCCACTTCAGCGATTATTAAAACCTTATTATACGCTTCACATAGATTTGGAAGTTTTGGTCAAAATCGGATGACTATATCTTATAGCTGTCATAGGAACTATCGGTCAAAAAGTTATTTATTTAGAAAATTTAGAAAAATTGTTTGTTTTAATGCTGGCGTTCTTAAACTCTGATTTGTTAAAACATTTGCAAGGGTATAAAAACTTAGCAAAGACGAAGTTAGCTTGGCCTTCTCGTTTCTCTTCGAGAAGAACGCATTTGATGACCGGTTGACTGAGACCGATCAGTGCTGTGTGTTCAACCACGGACACCGAGCAGTGAGCGAAATTGCAGCTTAAATTCGGTTGAGGGAAGCCCGAGCGCGTTTTTTTTGTTTTTTTTTTGGTCAGTGAAGTGAGCAGAGCAAACTGAACATTTGGTTCAATGTTATTTACGAGCTATGGTTAATAGTCAAGTATTCCTGCCTTGTTTCAGAAATATATAAAAAAAAAAATCCTACATAGATTGTGAACAATTTTCAAGCAAAAAAATCGAGGGATCATCCTTGCCTTTTTTTCAACGAATTTACAAATTCGTCAAATGTCAAATAATTTAAAAAAATGTAACGACTTACCTCTAAAAATGAATTACCATTTCCAAGTTTAATGGTTATTGTTTGAGCGGATTGCGCACAGACACTTCTAAACTCTTTTAATCCGGCGCTCCATTTTCCTTATTTCAACTCCATTAATGTAACTTAATTAAAACGTTCGATGAAAAATCTTTCTCTGTGTTTTGAAAGGCATAGCAGAATAAGCATACAAAAACTGCCCCCACTCCGATCAGCACTAAAATTTAATCTGTTGTTGCTTACCTCAATAAGAAACTCGCTCTCCTAAAATGTTAGTCTTCTAATCGCTATTGAAATGGAGTTATGAGGCGGAAAGATAAATCAAAAAACTCGTCTATCTTCAGAACCGCTTAACCGATTTGAATGGGTTTAATATATGTTATAAGTGTCAATCTTTGTAACTAGAATTATTTTTTGCACATTTTTATACCATTTCTTAGGCACAAAAATATTATTAAAATTTTCAAATAATTTTTCAAGGTGTACATAATGGATTTCAACTATTATTGTTTTTTGCCGTTGTTTTTATAAGATGTCCTTAACAATGCAATTTTTTGCAGTGTCATCGGGAATCATCTTCATAGTGAATACCAATAAAATATGTGAATAGTTTTACAAATATATTTTATAATATTGAGCACACTGTAACAACTCTCACACAGAATTGACAGAAAATTTCCCTTTTTTCCCTTTTAAGTTGATTAATGCCTAGTATGTATAAAATATTAATGAAAAGTACTAATTTAACGTTTAATTATTTTTCACCATGTGGTACTCTTGGGATGTGTTTGCAAAATTAAAATGTTGTTAGGGACCTCTTGATGAAAAACCCAGCAAAAAACTGTCGGTGTCGCAAAAGGCTGTCACCGTAAAAGAATTATTTGAAAATTTCAATAATTTTTTTGGGCCAAGGAATTGGCAATAAAAATGTGAAAAATTATAATTATTCACTTATTTCTCATAACTTGAGAACCGCTCATCCGATCTTTATCATTTCTTCGGCAAATTGATACATATTTGGGTTGTCGAAAATATTATCGTTATATCGAAATATCGGGATATTTTTGTGCCCAAAATGAAGAATATCATTATCGAATATTTTTCGGAGGCGATATATCGGATACTCGAATATTTTTGGTGATATTTTTCGGGAATATTTTTTGTTTTACCTTCAGTCACAATGCTGGGTGAATAACTGTTTGTGCTCTGACATGTAAGGCACAATGTTTAAAAGTTGTTTTATTAACTGTAAACTGTGCAAAAGTTGTAAGAACCATGGCAATTAGCAAACATAAAGGCGCACTTAATCGCAAAGCATGGAGATGCTTGGCTGAAGTGCAGCTCATTTTTCAAAACAGTAAAGAATAACATGATTGCGGCATGACGACTATCGTCAAACAGTGGCAGCCGCCTATAGTCATACAAACACATATTGTTCTGCCTTTAAACACAAGTGTACAACATCTGAAGACGTAATTTTTGAGAATCGCCTTCGTTGATCACAATACTGCCATGATGTCCTCAAAAACCACCAGGTCAGATAATAAATTAATTGGAGTACACCAATTTACTGTTGTTTGCCCTGAACGGGACCCCATTATGTTCTGATTGCAGAGAAAGACGCAATGCCAGTGCTTTCTAACTGCGCAGTGTCATATCTTATACTGGAAAGCCTGTGCCCTCGGAACGATTGGCATCGGCTATAAAAAGCGTAGTTTCTGACACTCAGAAGCCGAATGACCGATGAGCTCAGCACCCAACGCGTCACCTCTAAATCTTTGTCTAACGACTATTGGTAAAACTGCAGTTTTTAAGTTTTGAAGATTTATCTGAATAAGTTTTTTATTCTTTTGTAGTTCGAATGTCTAGTTTAAAATATGATGAAGTAAACATGAAGTAAGTACCTGTTTTTGTTCCATAACTTAAATTCATGAAAAAGTTTTCAGAACGATTTTCACCACGAAGAAATAGTGTATAATTTATTTTATTTCTGTTCACCAAAGACTTATCTATTAAAATTGCATCGCAACATAATTCATTAAAATCCGCTTGAGAATATAGAAGTTATTGGCATTTAAATAATAAAGTGATAAAAACGAACAAAACTTTTGACACCAAAGTCCTTTGCCACAAAAGGCCTCAGGTAAATAGCGCCAAGGCTTGTGCCAATAGAGCAAACTGCTTTTCAGTTGCTGGCCCGCGGTCCATGAAGTAGGTTAGAGTGTTTGCGTCGCCTTATTTTCGTACACTAATACACTCTCACTTTTGGGCCTCTTAGACAAACATTTGCGTACATTTTGTGGGGTGCTCGAACCACGTCTTTTGTCTTTGTGGCTTTCTCTGTGTGTGCCTTGCATAACTTGACCAAAACTGAGACACTCCCCTTCGCACCCTCCATCCCCCTAATCACATCTACATCCTCTCCATTGTTGTGGTTTTGCCAACTGTTAAAATTTATACTTTGTTCCTTCACTTTGCAGGCGGTAAGAATGTCACCCGCCGAGCATCATCCCCAGGAGGGAGGCGCTAGCAGTGGGAGTGCCGGTGACGAGTTGACCGCAAGCACCAGTGGGGAGAAGCTAAAGGAGATGCCCGATAAATACTTTGTGGCAATTGCACACTTCCTTGAGGTGCATGCCAATGAAACGGACGACATGGAACGCTTCAATGGACCCATACTGAAGAATAGCATCAAATCTGTCTACTGGCTATTCCTCATTCAGTATGCTGCTTTGGCTCTGTTGGGTGTCATCCTGAATGTGGTTATCATTGTGTACATCATGTACCATCGCCTGTTTAAGGACGTTACGCATGCGTTCATCATCAACTTGGCCCTGTGCCATTTCGTCCAGTGTGCCCTCGTCCTGCCCGTGTCCTTGATGGTGATGCTCATACAGAATTGGATATTCGGACAGTTCCTATGCTTCTTTCTGCCCATGCTGCAGGTGAGTGGAAAATACAACTTTTAATTAACTTCTTGGCCGGCCCAGTGCATGTGGGTAGAAGATGAGACAATAAATCTCGGTGACTGGACAAGGAACAAGTTAATAAAGACAATGTGAACAATGTGCGAACGAACAAAGAGAGGTGGGGGTGGATGGCCGAAGATGGCACAAGTTTATGACGATATAAGCCAGATAGCCTAGGCCCCATAATTCTATGTGAGAACAACCACTGCGGTTGAATTGTATTTGTGGAGAAAACCAGTACAGAAAGTGGTAAATTTAAACGAGGGTAGGGTACAATTTTAGCTTTCATAAGCGAATTTAAACAAGTAAGAGCGTTGCAGTCGAGTGGCCCGACTCCGAAATACCCTGTACAATTGAGACACACATACAATCACACACATATTCATAAACGCACGCACACACACACATATGCGCTAGCACACACTGACTCATACGCTCTAGCTGGCTAAAATAGGCAATTTTTCGAAAGTGGAATTGATTCATGTTCTCGCAACACTAAAACGATAAAGTTTTTCGTTTCTCTCTTGAATATCTAGTGTCATTATCGCTTGGACCGGTGGTTTACAAAAACTTAAATGAGAGTAATTTCATTCAGAATTGAGAACACGAAAATCAAACCTAAGCGAAATTGCGTTCCATTGAAAACATGACTAACTTTTTTTATCTTACTTAATGGTCACACGGACAAACTTTATTAGAAGTATAATTAAAATACATCAGATACTTCTACACCATTTAGCATTTAGCAGATTCAAAGACTCATATAATATTACTTTAGTGATCGCCAAAAATCGCTGGGATATCTCAATAGATCTTCCTCCTTTATAAGTGATGTTGAAAGAAATATATTACCAATCAGGGGTGTCCTGGAAATCTCTAGAGATTTTCGTATAAACGATTGCACTTCGAACTAAACTTGGACTACTTTATTTGCGAAATGCCAAGAATCAGACCGCCTACTAGATTATGTGGAAGGAAAACCGTACGCTTCAAATCTACTTGGCTTTGAGCAGGCGGTTTCAAATCGCTCAACTTTTGTCATCTAATCTGGTAGCCGGGCATATTTGAGCCCCTTAACATATAAATTCAAATAAACAAACGTTTATACGAAAACCTCTAGAGATTTCTGTGACACACCCGAATATGTCGCTTAGCTTTTTTGCTGTGCAAATCAAAGACTGGCAACGCCGTCTTGGTTCGACCTACACATTGAGTCAGAAGGAGCAAGCTCTTTTTCGCACGAACGAGCTCATGCCAGCCACGGGCGAGCAGTGTTGCCAACTGTTAAGTCTCCAAAGTAGCAAAATCGACTGTAAAATATATGTAGCTAAAAAAAAAGTGTAATATAAAATAGCATATATATTAAAGATGAGTTATTCCTACAGAAGTGATAGGTCAGCTAATTGGACAATGTTGTGCTATAAACAGACAGTTTTTTTAAGTTTATGCGGAATTGGAATTGATAAATGCTCTAAAAACTCCAAAACCGATTGTATTATTCGGCTTCTAACTTCAAACATCCGTTTATACCAACTCGTGGGCCAAATGTTTTAACCGAATGTCGTTATCTTGTCTTAGATTTCGCCTCTTTTATCTATTCCAATTGATAATATTCAAAAAGGGAAAGAGTTCAGTCAAATTTGAGATCTACAAAGAAAGTTATTATACATATATTGTCAAAATTTGTATGTTTATCAGTACAAATAGCTGAATATTGAACGCGTTCAAAACAGTAAAACAAAAGCAAATGGCAAATTCATACTAAATAAAGCTACAATTCTATTGTGTTTTATCAGAATGGATCTTATCAGCTACAGAAATAGCTGGAAAATGGAAAAAAAAATTACAAAATAGCTAGAATTGCAGATTCCGGAAAAACTAAATAGTTTCCGGCTAACTAACTTCCAAAATAGCTAGATCTGGTGGAAAAATTTGCCAAATTGGCAACACTGTCTCAAGCGAGAATCAGTCTTAAACACTCGCGCTTTAGCACCATTTTCACGATCTGATCACTCAGATAAGTTTTCGGCAGTCCTAAATTCATCTGATCAACTCAGTTTCGCTTTTACACATGCCTGAGGAGCTCAGATGAGCCAGTTGCAGAACCATGAAAAAAATTTATTTAAACAAGTGAGAAAGTCGGTCAAGCCCGACTATAACATACTCTGTACCTGGAGAAGGAGCTGAATGCACTGCAGCTGCTGCGCTCATCGCTAAGTTTCTTTTCTCTCTCTCTCTCTCTCTCTCTTTCTTCCTCTCCCTCTCTCTCTCTCTCTAACATTGTGCGGCGTTGGTTGTGATAGGTGGGAGAGGGGGTGGTGGGGGTGATTCACTTATTTGCTCATAACTTGAGAACCGCTCATCCGATCTTTAACATTTTTTCGGCAAATCGATACATATTGTTAATGACTAACTATCTCTAGGAGGCACGAATTATCTATCTACAAAACTGTGGGAGATATGACGTTTTTTAAAAATTGCGGGGGCGGAAAGGGGCGTGGCAAAAATTGAAAATAAACTTGATCTGCCTGCAAGTATAAGAAGCATTTGTCCCATACATGTCAAACCTCTATCTCTTACCATCTCTGAGATCTAGGTGTTCATACAGACAGACGGACGGACGGACGGACGGACAGACGGACAAGTCTATATCGTCTAGGCTGTTGATGCTGATCAAGAATATATATACTTTATATGGTCGGAAATGATTCCTTCTCCCTGTTACATATTTTTTCACAAACTTAATATACCTACTCTTTGTACCTTTGGTACAGAGTAAAACAATAATTCCCTGTACTTTTTTGACAAAATGTACTTCAGGAACTTTTTCACTGAAATGGAGCTTTTTATATCCTTGGAGAAGGTATATTGAAATTGTCCGTATGTTTGTAACGCATAGAAGGAAGCATCTCCGACCTTATAAAGTATAAATATTCTTGATCAGCGTGACGAGCTGAGTTGATCTGTGCGTCTGTCCCTCCTAGGGTTGTCGATATTTTTCAAAATATCAATATCGATAATATCAAAAATCAAAATTTTCAATATCGATATTTGATATATCGGGTCCAAAAATATCGATATATCGATATTATCTAAAGCCTAAGAAAACTGAAAAGTTTTTTAAAGAACGTTCTCACTAAGTGACCATTTCTAGTGGCCGTTATATGTTATCTTTTTTCTGGAATAACTTTAAGATTTAAATGATTTAAATTTCTGAAAGTGGATTATATAGATTTGTTTCGGCGGATAAAAATCAACAAAGTCTATAGCAAAATCGAAATCTATGAGAAATTCCACCAAAAACACATGCTTCTAACATGTTTTCCTAGCCGGCGCAATCTATCTCAAATATTAAAAATATTTAGGGATTTTTGTTTTCGAACAGAACTGAAAAAAAAAAATTTTTTTTATTGTATTTAAAATCGCACTTCTAAGAAAATAAGGTATATGTGAAGAAAATCTCACCAACAAAATGAATTCCTTGCCCACGCAAATCGACCTCAAATTTGTCTTTTTTGGATTTTGTCTTTTCAAACAGGACTGAAAAAACCTTTTTATTTATTCTACTTAGAAATCGCCTTTCTACGCAGAAATAACATATTTTCTTCTTCTTGGAGTGCGGAAACGTTCGATGAGTATTCCTTGAGGACATTCACCAAGTCGATATCATCACCATCTCTGTTAAGGGTGCGGACATTCCAGGTGCATATCCTCAAACCGTGGTCCTTAAAACGTTTGCGTGGGTCGTCGTCAAAGGGGGTCCGTATCCGAGGCATTGTAGTCGCAGTTTTCATTGGTGGAGATTTTTTACGGTGGTGGGTACCAATCCCGACGCACTAACCCTATATATTATACCCTGTAGGGAAGGGCGGGTCGCCGCTCACGTTAGCCAGCAGCGTTGCGGATGCATTGCTCTGTTTCCGGTGGTCACCACCGATCAGCAGCTTTACCTGACCACATACGCCCTCATTAGGTCCAGAAGATCTATGACTAGAAGTTCTGAACCACCACCAGAAATAACATATAAGAGAAGAAAATATTAGGCAAAATACCCTACCTGGATCAAGATGAATGGAGGATTTCATTTTAGACCCATGGTTTCTCGGCGAAATTTCCCGGAGATTACGTTTTTCCTATACGTTTTCTGCAGAACAAAATCGACAGTCTTGTTATGACAATTTGCTCCTGCAATTACCATAGTAATTTTTTTGATATATCGTTTATAAAAATATCGATAATCGCCTATATCGGCACAAAAATATCATATCGGAATAATCCTTATCGTTTAACAAAATATTGATATATCGATAAAATATTGAGAACCCCAGACCCACCGTCTGTTTCTATGCTATCTCCTCCGTCAGTTTTAAAGCTATCTTAACCAAACATTGCACGAAGTCTTTTGGTACAAATACGCTGCACATTTGTCGGAACCGGACGGATCGGATGGCTATAGCATATAGCTGCCATAGAAACGATTGGTTGAAAAAGTAGTTTTAGTGAGAAAAACTTTTTTGATTTCCACGCAAACGTCTCCATCCTCGTATTTATAAGTTTTTTATGCTTTTACATAATTCCACCAACATTTATGAAAATCCAACCACTATATAGTATAGCTGCTATAGAGAAGATGGGTCTGAAAAAAAGTTTTAGTATAAAAACTTTTTTTTTTCAATGCTATCGCTCCCAAACTTATTACTGATTAATATTATATACTACCACACAATTCTGTCAACTTTGATCTACATCGGATGACTATAGCATAAGGCTGCTATAGGAACGATCGGTCGAAAAAGTAGTTTTAGTGGGAAACACTTTTTAGTTTTCAATGCAAACCTCTCCGAACCTCTCAGAGATGGTAAGAGATAGAGGTTTGACATGTATGGGACAAATGCTTCTTATACTTGCAGGCAGATCAAGTTTATTTTCAATTTTTGCCACGCCCCCCAATTTTGAAAAAACTTTATATTTCCCACAGTTTTGTAGATAGATGATTTGTAACTTCTGAAGATAGTTAGTCATTAGCAATATGTATCGATTTGCTGAAGAAATGATAAAGATCGGATGAGCGGTTCTCAAGTTACGATCAAATATGTGAATTTCCCCACTACCCACCCTCTTACAACCAACGCCGCACAATCTTAGAGAGAGAGACAGAGAGAAAGAGATGGAGAGAGAGAGAGAGGGGGAGAGACAGAAACTTAGAGATGAGCGCAGATGCAGCACTGCATTCTGCTCCTACTCTTGGTACAGAGTATAAATATAGTCGGGCTTGACCGACTTTCTCACTTGATTTATATATATTCGACCTTCTGTTTCCCACATGGAGCCTTTTCATATTTTTATGGAACACTTTTTTTCTAACCGGCAACCGTGTCCTTAATCTCACAATCATCGAACTGAGTTTTCAATTCACTGTAAACAACACAAATAGCGCTAGTACATCAAAACGTTGTGACACCGTTTTTGGTAAAAAAAGAAAAGTTTTTTTTGGTATTACCAGATTTTAACTATTGACATTAGTGTTACCAGTTTTCATACAAATAAAAGGACTTATCACCCATTTACTCTGTAAGATATTTAAATTCCTGATCAGCATCAACAGCCGAGTCCGTCTGTGTGTCTGTCCGTATGAAAAAACACATCTCAGAGATGTTAATAGCTAGAGATTCAATATTTATGGGACAAATACTCCTTATACCTCAGTGCAATAAGTATATGTGCAAATATGTTTTCGTTTCTCTCTTCCTCAATAGTAACAGAACATATGTTCTAGGTATGCAAAAGTCTTTTGTTGTTATCTATTTTTAGAATGCTTTTGCATAATTCTTCTTTGGTCATCATTCTTAGTACCGTTATCACACATTTGAGTGGCGAGATTTGATTTTCTTAGGAAATAAGTTTATGTGCAAAAACCAATTAGTGTGCATTTAATGGTCGGCGTGCAACAAATTGGATGTGTTTTGATAAAAAATGAAAAGTTGAGAGTAAATTAAGTAGTTGTTGCAGAAACACAAAAAAAAATTTTTAAATTTTCCTAAGAATGCCGCGTGGAACACATTTATCAGCTGAGGAACGCGGACGAATCCAAGGATTGAACGAAGGTGGGGCTACCATCACTGAAATAGCTTCCAGAGTGTCTCGACACAGAAATACGATAGCTAATTTCTTAAAAAATCCAAGCTCCTATGGTCAGATTAAACGCAGTGGCAGACCGAGCCACATCGACGATAGGTGCAAGCGTGAGATTAAGCGCCTGGCTGTAAACAATCAAATGTCTTGTACAGGCATTAAACGTCATTTAGAGCTCAATGTCGGTAGAAGACGGATCCATCAAATTTTAACTGAAAATTGTAACCTTAAACATAGTTCCCGGGTGGCTGTACCGATGCTATTGCCACGCCATCTTAAGGCTCGTTTGGCGTTTGCTGACAGGTACAAATTTTGGACCGAAGAATTCCGAAACGTTATTTTTTCGGATGAAAAAAAAGTTTAATCTTGATGGTCCTGATGGCTGTCATAAGTATTGGCGTGACTTAAGAAAACCAAGAGAAACTCGCCATAAGAGGAATCACGGCGGTGGATCACTGATGATTTGGGCCTGTTTCGGATATGCAGGAAAGTCTCGGCTATGTTTATTCCAATAAGAACAAACTCAGAAATCTATATTCAATTGCTGGAGAGTGAATTAATAGATTTTGCAGACGATCTTTACGAAGATAGATGGATTTTTCAACAGGACAACGCTCCAATCCACACATCAAAAGCCACAAAGGCTTATTTTTCTTCAAGAAAAATACCTGTACTGGAGTGGCCGGCTATCAGTCCTGACTTGAACCCAATTGAGGACCTCTGGGGTATCCTCTCAGCCAGGATTTATAAAGGTGGGAGGCAGTTCGACTCAATTAAAGTTAATTCCTTTGAACTAAGCAATGAAACTCTCCAAAATCTGGCAGATTCCATGCAAACCCCCCTGAAAAATCTCTTACGCAAAAGGAAAGATAAAAAATTAAGTTTAATAAAGGTTGTTCTTAATACAAAATTTTAGAACTATCTAAAATCACATATACTTATTTCCTAAGAATGAAATATTTGTATAAATAATACTATTAGTAAAAAATATACTTGGCTTGAATCGTTTGGTTTAAAACAAGGTTTTCCAAAATGTTAATGCTGGAAATTTGAAAAAATAACGTCATCTATCTATTCAGTAGTCTGCATTGTTTATTGATCTGCCGAAGGATTGGTAAAGATCAGATGAACAATAGTAAAGTTATGAGCAAAAGAAAGCTCGCAGCTGCATCAGCAAAATGCATACTGATGCACACACTTTAACACTTACAAAGCATTTTTCATTCGAGCTTGATTGATTGACTGGGGAGCAAGCGGTAACTTTGGGAGCAAGATTTCCATTCCCATTAATTAACTTTTTTTAATTGCAACGATTTTTTTTTTATGATATTACTTTAAGTTGGCCACCATGTCTGATTTTGTGGCACATGTGGCATCTTGTACTTTCCCGCAGTCTCATCAATCAATCTCGCCCCACACACACACACACACGTATCATCAATGAATGTGTGAGCTATTTGTCGTCTTTCTTTTGTGATAGCAATCAAATCGAATCATATTCACATTGCTGTTGCCTTTGCCTTTGACTGAAAGCAACATTCGTGGTAATACAATCTCAAGGCCATCAATGTAATCATTTAGCTGGGGCTCTTACCCTTAGCAAGCCAGCAGGTGCCAGCAAAAATTCCGGCACAAATAAATAATTTAATTCTTGGATATCAATTTTTTTTTTTTTTTTCAATTAAATAATGGAAAGGGCATCAATTCTTTCGACTTGGCACCATCGCATTTGTTTTCGCCCGACACCTCCGACTCGAGAAGGAAAGAGCAAACGATGACATTAAATAAACGTAAAGATAGAAATCGAACAAAAGTATAAGCAGACAATTGTATTTCCTGGATATTTTGCATCCTCTGTGTGGCATATGTATGTCTGAATGCGTGTGTGCGTCAATCACAGGAAGGTGAGACTGAGAGACCCCCGAAACGCTGTGGGGCATTGACGGATGAATATAAATGGCGTGGATGAGTTGAGGCTGTGCCGGTGGTAACTGACAGACACGACGTTCAATTGGGTGCGAGGAAGTATGCTTCAATTTAGCAGGATGTACGCAGATATTGTACATGCATGCATTAATATTTACTCACAAATTGAATTTGCTTAATTTAGATTAGAGTGACCAGAGCTGTCTGACTTTGACAGTTGTTTCTGGGGGGTCACACTAGAGCTTACGATCACCAAAATGCATAAACCTTCAAGGGATTATTAACGTTGATAAATTTCTCCATACGAGAACTTGGTCCCTCGTTAAATTGAATCCCTCACATAAACAAAAACACAGAGTCAGGCCACAACTACAGGCAAATCAAACAAAAGCGCCTGCCTAGCCGGAAAAATCTTTGGGATTTTGGTGAACAAAATAACAAGATGGAGCCCCGCATCTCCGCCCCCCTCTCCCCACACACCACAGCAATCAGAGACAAACAAATTTGTTTCAATCACCGCACAAGACCGAAAAATGGATGCCTAAGCCATTGGACTAAGTAAACAAAGCCCCCCCTCCCCCTCCCCCTGCTTCTCCAACCATATGCCTGCTGTTTCATTTATGCTCGTCTGTTGTTTTTCTTTTTTTCGCAGGACATTCCCTTACATGTGGCCATGATATCACACATCCTGATTGCCTGGGATCGTATGCGCTGGCTAAACGATCCGCTCAAGGGTCGTCTGCCTGGATTCGTTTGCTGCTGTGCCACCTGGCTAACCGGCATGGTGATAGCCCTGCCCTATCCCATCTATACGATTTACGTGGAACTTGGGGTGAGTATGTTTTTGTAATAAGTATGAAGAGCTTTGGGGCGTGCCTCTGTGCCTGTTGCTGCTTTATTAAAATTTGGCCAATGCCATAGATACCGACGAAGAGATGAGCAGGATGAAAGTGAATGCACCAGACCATAAAAGCGTTAAGGAGTCGCAGTGCCGAGAGTCTATGTAGCTGGCCGGGGGGTATACACGTATGTGCAATTTGTGAATTTGGCATCTCGAGCAACCGGTTTGCAGACAGGGCTTAGCTCAATTCCAGGAACAGGAGACTGACATTTTCATAGAAAATTTGTTCAAAAATTAATAAATGGTGAACCGACTTCACTTCGAGGAATGCCGAAATACATGAATATTATCACTGATGTCAAACATTTGCTCCATGGGGAAGCCAACCAAATCTCTACATATTTTCTTATTAGTATGCCGCCGGCTGCTACATTAGATAGAATTGAAACCAAGAAGGCCCTTTCCACAATGAAGTCCTGCTTGTTTAGTTCCTCATCAAATCTCTAAAAAAAATCTTCATAGCGATCAAATTCCACATCAAAAAATTACCTAAATTTTGATCAGAATTATGTGATTGATCAAACTTACTTGGTCATCGGTGAAGAACCGTTCATGTGTTCACAATTTGGTCTGAAACTTGAAATCCTTTTTTTAATAGCAAACGTTTAAAGAAACGCTTTAAACAAACTAACTTGACACAAAACTTAATTGAAAGTTGGAAATTTCTTATCAAAAAGAAAGTATAGAGAAGCTTTATAGACCAACTTCGCAAAAGCTTAAAAAAAAAACGAAGTCGGCTCCAACACTTCACTAAAACCCATTTTTCGTGGGAAGATATGTATTCAATCCGTTCCGTCTTCTAGGGGGACATCGGCACAGTATGCAAAATTTTTCACTCGGCTATAATAATAAAGCATATTTTATAAGAGGCAAAATGGAAAGTATTTTCAAAAAAAATACACATAAAATTCAGAAAAAATGCATGAAATCTTTATTTGTATCGATAGTACGGTCCATATAATTTAATTTTTGAAGATTATTTTACGCAAATGTTGACCGTGACTGCGCCTCAAATGGTCCATCCGCTTAGTCCAATTTTAGCATACTCTTTCCAACATTTCGGCCGGTATCTCACGAATAAATGCTTCAATGTTGTCTTCCAATGCGTCAATTGAAGCGGGCTTGTCTGTATAGACATGAGCTTTAACATAGCCTCACAAAAAAAGTCTAAAGGCGTTAAATCGCAAGATCTAGGCGGCCAATTGACCGGTCCCGAACGTGAAATAAAATGTTCACCGAACTCGCCTCTCAATAAGTCCATTGTTGCGCGTGCTGTGTGGCATGTGGCACCGTCTTGTTGAAACCACATGTCATGCAAGTCAAGCTCTTGCATTTTGGGATACAAAAAGTTGGATATCATCTCACGGTAGCGCTCACCATTCACAGTAACGTTACGATTAGCATCATCTTTGAAGAAGTACGGTCCAATGTTGCCACCAGCCCATAAACCGCACCAAACTGTGACTTTTTTGGATGCATTGGTAGCTCTTGCAATGCTTCTGGCTGATATTCACTCCAAAATCGACAATTCTGCTTATTTACGTACCCATTGAGCCAAAAATGAGCTTCGTCGCTGAACACAATTTTTCGGTAAAAAAGTGGATCTTCGGCCAACTTTCCAAGAGCCCATTCACCAAAAAATTCTACGTTGCGGTAGGTCGTTCGGCTTCAATTCTTGCACCAGCTGTATTTTGAAAGGCTTCACACCTAAATCCTTCCGCAAAATTTTCCACGTTGTTGAGTAACAGGGGCCCAATTGCTGCGAACGGCAACTAATCGACAATTGATGGTCATCATTAACACTGGCCGATACAGCTGCGATATTTTCTTCAGTTCGCACTCTACGTAAGCGTGTTGGTGGTTTAATGTCCAACAATGTAAATTCGGTGCGAAATTTAGTCACAATAGCCCGAATAGCCGCTTCAGTGGGTCGATTAAACTGACCATAAAATGGAAGAAGCGCGCGATGAAAATTCTTAACAGAGCACGCATTTTGTTAATAAAATTCAATAATTTGCAAGCGTTGTTCGTTTGTAAGGCGGTTCATGGTTAAATTATAGACCAAACTAAAGATGTTTGACAGTGAAATAAAACACGAAACGAGCGTAAGCTATTTAAACCAGTGTTGCCAAAAAGATAATAGCTAAAAAATCACTCTTTATAAAAATAATAAAATTATTTAAAACCAAAAATGCAGATATTATGAACATTGCAAAGTATTAAATTACTTAAGGTTTTAAATATTACTCGACAATGACTACAAGTCGTCAGTCAGAGAATTCGTTTCTATTTTTCGTTGATTTTTATACCCGTTACTCGTAGATTAAAAAGGGTATACTAAAGTCGTGCAAATGTATGTAACAGGCAGAAGGAATCATTACCGACCATATAAAGTATATATATTCTTGATCAGCATCAACAGCCGAGTCGATTTAGCCTTGTCCGTCTGTCCGTCCGTCCGTCCGTCCGTCCGTCCGTCCGTCCGTCCGTCTGTATGAACACCTAGATCTCAGAGATGGTAAGAGATAGAGGTTTGACATGTATGGGACAAATGCTTCTTTTATCTGCACGCAGATCAAGTTTGTTTCAAATTTTGGCCACGCCCCCTCCCGCCCCCGCAATTTGCAAAAAAGTTATATCTCCTACAGTTTTAAAGATAGAGGATTCGTACCTACTTAAGATAGTTAGTAATTAGCAAAATGAATCGATTTGCCGAAGGAATGATAAAGATCGGATGAGCGGTTCTCAAGTTATGAGCAAAAAGGTGAACCAAGCCCTCCCCGCTACCACCCTAAAAAATGTTGCATACTTTTTGTATGGTCACACTAAGGTACGCGGGAACACTGTTAAACCTGTTTTTTCATGAGTAACGGGTATATCGAAGTCGGTTAGAGCCGACTTTAACTTACGCTCTCGTTGTTACTGCATTTGGGGGCCCCCTAAGTACAATCCAAAAGGTCTTAATTGTCTATGACCTGATTTCGACTTAGTACAGGTTGATTAAAATAAAGTGATCTGTGTTCTTCTTGGTATAGAACATTTGCCCAGGAAATGGTTAATGTGCTCGATGTCATTTGTATTGCACATTTCGCATTTATTTTATTATTATTATTAGTGTGGCGTTGTCTGTGGCTAATTATAAATACGCTTGATGAAAAACGCTTCCAGCTTATCCACTTCATTGTGTTGACTAAAGCCCCAGACTTGCGCTCCGTAAGCTTAAATTACCCTACACACGGCATCATAGATGTACCACTTCATTTCGGTGGAGACATTGGCCTGAGCAAGTAGCTTAAAAAAATTATGCATCAAGTAGTTTCTCCTAAACGAATTGCTACATTTTTTAACAACGCCGCGGGGCGGGGGAATTCTGAAATGGCGGCGTAGACACATTTGCGATCCGTGTGAACACGAATTCTGCATATAAAAAGTTACAATTAGGTTTAATTACAATATACTTTAGTATTTATTGTTATAATTTACAGGCGATAGATAGTCTTATCTTTGCAATCATAGCACAAAATGCGCATGTTTTTATTGATAGAATGCCTATCGATACACAACTACTGTTTGTGGGAGCAGTATCACTTCAAAGTAGCGTACTATTTCTTTGGTACATGCTCCTCTATAGGGTTGTCGATATTTCTCAAAATATCAATATCGATAATATCAAAAATCCAAATTTTCAATATCGATATTTGATATATCGCCTTCAAAAAATCGATATATCGATATTATCGTTATTTTCTAAAGCTTAAGAAAACTGAAAAGCTTCAAGGGAACGTCTTCACCATAAAACTGCTAGTGACGATTTTTTGGGACCGTTATATTTAATCTTTTTAACAGTCAGAGTTTCTTTTTCTTTAAACCTTAAATGCGTGTACTCAAAAGAGATACAAATTTAGTTGGGCACATTACTTCGTATAAGAAAGGCTTCTGTTCAAAATTGTTCTGATTTCAAAGCAGTTCAAGCGTGTTTTTTTATGTGAAGTATTCTGACGAACTAAATTTGTATCTTATCTAAGTGTAGGCTTTAAAGACTTACAGATTATAATCCAAGCATAATTATGCTTAAAAAAATATAAAGTGAAGAAATTAAGAGAACCCACCTAATGTGTTCTTCAGTCAGTCTGCTTCGGGTGTCTGTAAGTAAGCGATAGTCACCTGATACCCCCAGGAGCCGAAGTAATTTCGCTATAAAGAGTAAAGTATCGAAATGCACTTTCAGACATCACGAACAATTAATCTGCAGTAGCTCTCCTATAAGCTATTGGGTTTACGACGATATCTTCAACGATTCTAATATTGACACCTAATATTGCAGCGTATTTCTGCATTCATACGTGTATGATTAGTACTATAATGCGATTTTAAGTTGTATTACCAGATGATTTATCAGGCTAGCCATATAATTTGGGCCTATTACCATAGTAACTTTTCTGATATATCGTTAATAAAAATATCGATAATCGCCAATATCGGCATACAAAATATCATATCGGAATAACCCTTATCGTCCAACAAAAATATCGATATATCGATAAAATATTGACAACCCTACTTCTCTATCATGATGCTTGAAATTGGCTATCATGATACATAACTTTATTTCTTTGGGTCAAAATATGTGACGATGGCTGAACTTCCTGTTGGTTCGACGGGTCTAAGTCTATGTTGTCGATTGGTGGCATCGTTACTTCTCTAGAGGCGGCATCATGTTCGTCATCGCCAGACTCCCGTGTTCGTCCTTGCATTGTGCGACTCTGGGCTTAAAACCTTCTGTTAAGTGCTTAATCTTTTGATAAAATTTTCGAGGATCACTCATAACGAATAGCATCTCGCGCATCAAACGCGCTTCTCCTCCCTCCTTTTCTCCCAGTATGGTCTGCGTTGCTCCCGACTGCAGAGTTTTCTTGTAGACATCGTCTTTCTCTGCAGTAGCGCGGCGGCACTCCTCATCGTACCAAGACCGCTTTCAAGGGGACTCGGAGTAACCGAGTATCTCCTTCGCAGCCGTACTCATGGAGTGTGATGTACGTTTCCACTGTTCGCATATATCGGAAGGGAATGGCGAGGTTTCCCTGAGCAGTTGGGCGAGTTTAGCCGTGCAGGCTTCAGAGGTCCCTTGTGATTGCAGCTTCTCTACGTTTAGCTTTCGACGTGTGCCAGAGCGTGAGAGTGCCTTAAACCTTTTTTGGTATCAAAAGGTTCGGAGAGGTTCGTCCCTTTTTTGACGAAGCTTTGAACGCTTCTCAACGTCATCATGCAAAGTCGAACTTACTTTTTTTTATCAATAAACGGCTTCAGACGTTGACAAATAATGCGCGACAGTACCTTATCTGCAAGGGAATGGAAACTGATCCCACGGTAGTGGCGTAAACTGAAGGGTCTCCTCTTTTAAATTTTGGGCAAAGAACACTTTGATATCATTCGTCGGACCATGTACGGCAAAGAAGTTGGTGCATGTACCTTGCTAATTCTTCGCCTCCAGCCTTGAACAATTCAGCGGGCAGCTCATCAGCGCCAGCTGATTTTTTGTTCTTTCCTGTTGTCATCGCCGCTCACGTTAGCCAGCAGCTTTGCGGATGCATCGCTCAACGAGGAGGTGTGCGTCGACTTGAGCAGAGTTAGTTAGGATCACGCTGGGTTCGCAGCTTTACCTGACTACATAGGCCCCCATTAGGTCCACAAAATCTATGACTAGAAGTTCTGGGCCGCCACCGCGAATTAACATAATTTAAGTTATTTATGGAAATTGAACCGCTTTTCTTTACAGCTCAAGTCTATGCTTCCGTGTGGTTTAATATTTAATATAAAATATTCTTATATTATGCCCTGGCCAACCATATTTTTGTGCCAAACAATTCCCCACGCTCTGATTAGGCCAGCTTTATTCTTCGTGTAACCCACACACACACACATAACACATAACACATAACATTCTTTGAGTTCACCTCAGCTCCGGCCAGTTTGAGCCAATTTGAAACTCGTTAACATGCCTTGTCAACGATGCTTGCATTTTGTTGCCAAAATATTTGCTACATGGCCAGCAACCAGCCAGCCAGCCAACCGGCCAACAGCAACTACCAAAAGCACACATAAATATTTATGGGCCATAAAGTGTTGCAACTTTTTGATACACTCACTCGGTCTCGGTGTTTGCCACCCCCGCCCCTGGGGAACAACGAGAATCATCACAGAGAGAGCAACGCAAGTACATTGTTGTGGAGAGGATGTGTGTGTGTGTGCTTTAAGTTATGCCTGGGTAAGGGGTATTTAAAAAAAACAGTTCTCAAGTTTATTGAACCCTTATGACGCTCCCTTATGCCAGAGACCCAAATGAAAACGACAATTTGTATAATTTATATGGCAATTCAGTGAATGTCGTTGCCCATAAAGAACCAAAACTGACAAACTGAGGGCAACAAGTGGCCCTCGCGCCACTCATGAAGTTGATGATGATGTTCATGATGGCCACCATTCATAATATTTGCGCCTAAAAGTCGATTATCATTATGTGCCTGTGTGTGGCAAGCTCATTCATTTGTCAATAATTTCATTAATTCAATATTTGCTTATAATTTGAGGCGGAGTCTTGACGCATGATCCTCTAAGGCTTACTCTGGGCGGGTATTGCGGTTGCAATTTATGAATATTTTAGCATTTTATTACGTACAAGATTTGGGTGTGGGCAAATTGCTTTGAAACAAATGTGCATATTTATGTCTGTCCAACTTTATCTTTTTATATATATATTTTTTTGGCAATGAACTCTGAGCAGAGACAAAAAGTTGGACAAAACTATTGACAGCTTTAATTTGATAGCTGTCAAAAAAAAAAAACTCTCTTTTGGTAAACGTAGTGTGAGAGAACTTTTCAGCATTCACTGTGCTGCATTTGGATGATGCTTGACTGCTATGAGTACAGTATCATCTGCTTCGATGGCTACCATAAGCATCTGTGCCCAGGCCCTATGCGCACGCCGCGCATACGTTCTTATATTACGCATAGGATAAGCCCTCACGCTTAGCTTATGGTTAAGCGTAGTGCAACAACAACTTCATATATTTTCTCTTTTCTTTCTCTCCAATGCCTCTTGAAAATTCAAACGCAACTAAAAGAATGTGTTTGAGTACTCTTTAGAGTATTTCAGAGCGCCTACGCTATCGTATCTAGGAAATTTTGTGATTTTTAAAAGGGAGATTTCTTTCAAGACTTTCTGGAATAGTCGGATCCCTTAAGAAATTTTTGGGAGTCATCATTTTCCCTGAGGCTACATGATTAAAATGGCGAATAAGTGCTATGTACGTGTTTCGCAAAGTAAATCGCTTTTTCCTTTTCAAAATGACACAAGGTCCCAAAGTCCTTCAAATATCTTTCCACAGTCTGAAGCATAAAACAAAATTTCCTTCAATGCCTTAACTGCCCTGTTTAGCACATCTTTGTCCCTAAACTTTTTAAATGAAAGTGTGCAAAATGTACCTGGTCACTCAAGTCGCTTTCTCTTTTTGTGGACCCTTTTCAAGTAGTAAAACAATTCCAGCCAAATCAAACCAAGTTGAACAATGAAAAAAAACACTTTTAAAATTTGAAAATAATAGCGCACATCATTTTCTTTTTGACCAATTTCAGTTTGCCAGGTAGCCAATAAACCAATAACAAAAAAAAAAAAAAAACTTTTCTGTTTGCATTCGTTTGTTTGTGCCCCTGAAAAGTGTCAAAAACTTTGCCGCAAAACAAATTGAAATTTTCATATTTCAACACAAACGTACATAAATCTATATACAAGTTTATATTTATATGTATGTATTAAGCCTCTCCCAAGGTGTGCCAGCAAATTGATTTTTATATTAAAAAAATCCTTTATTTATATTTTGCATTTTTATTGGGGTACGCACCTTTGTCAACTGTCGCTTGCCTGCTATTTTCTGGGGAATTTCAATGAAATTCAACTAATTGTGAAGCGAGCCAAAGGATTCATAAAATGAGTTCAGTCAAAGTTAATTTATGCCGCTGGTGCTGCTGCCACTGCCTTTATATTGCTGTTGCGGATTTCCGCTTACCGGCTTCTCCTAATCCCTCCCTGGCCGGATATGCGCTTGCGAGAAGCGAAATAATGCCACAGGGCAAGAAAATTCCAGTCACTGCGTCAAAATAAAAGTGGAAAAGAAATGTCTTAAGTAAACATTATCAAAAACGACTGGCATCTAGCTGGAGGGGGACGGGGTCGTGGTTTGAGGCTTGAGGTTGCTCAATGCTCTTAACAGTTTGTTTACGTTTGACTTGAAGTCAATAAAGAAACAAACAAAGCTGAAGATGTTGGCAGAGAACGATTGAGCCATGTAATATGCAAAGGAACTAAAAATTAAAATTTTTAAAGAAAACCCAGGAAGAAAGTGGGTCAAGCTCGACTGTAATATACTCTGTACCTAGAGTAGCAGCTGAAAAAACAAAGCTGCTGAACAAAAGATGACGCCACTACTAGAAAACTACCCCACAGAAAACTACACCAAAAATTAAAATAGAGCGCAGCCACTTCCCTTCGCATCAAATGTCATTTGCACACTGAAGAGAAACAACCAAAACAACAAAGCGATCAGTAGAACAGTAACCCATCCATTTGAAATCCCGTCGGCAACGAAAAAACAAAGTTCGTGTGCTCACACAACCTTTCGCATCAAATGTTAACTGCACACTGAAATTTTGTGGACCCAGCTGAGGCTGCACTGAGAGGGGGCCATACCTTGTTCGTTGTTAGAAAGCTGTGCAGTTTTAAATAGAAACCGACGAAAAGACAGACAATCGACTCATCTCGTGCACAAAGGAAAAAAACTTTTCAGAAAATTAGTTGCCTTCAACTCAAAATAAGAGCAAGATGGTCTCAAAATTCTTGAGAACAAATGTTCCAAATGTTCTTAAAACACTGTGGAACAAAATTCAACTTTTTTATAGCCTGGGATTGAGACCAATAACTCCTCATACCCAGTTTTTCTTGAGCACGTCAAGTTCAACATCTGTTGCTGGTCAAATAAAGATGAGAGCTAAAATTTTGGAAAATTCACCAAAGATGAAGGAAATCACCACAATTGTTATCCTAAATTCCCGCCTCCAATGGATAAGCGGTTAATACCCCTCCCATAGAGGTCCAACTTAGAAAATCGGATTAATGGAAAACCACTCGATGGAATTTTGTAAGATTTTAAACATATTCAGGGGTGCCACAGAAACCTCTTCCAACCAAATTCCAACCGAATTCCAATTCTTAGGTGCCACAGAAATTTCTATTGGTTGGTTTCAAACCTCTAATGTTTTGTTAAGAGGTTTTGCAAAGCTCTTTTCTCACTAGCGCCTTTTGTCGAAGTGGCGCCCTCTACAGCTAGCGGATTAAAGGCTAGCGGATTGAGGGCTGGAAACTAATTCCTCATATTTGGCGCCAACAAATTTTTAAATTTTGCATTATATTGGTGGAGAATGCGACTTAAAATTGAATTATTATTTAAAAATGCATCATAAAACATATAACACAATCAAAAAATTTCAGTTAATCATTAAATTAACCCACATCCAAAAAAAGGGAAAGTTTTTAGAGATGGAACATCAATTGGAACATCTGGTGCTCCAACAAGATTTTCTAATTAGAAAATGAAATCTCTAGAAGTTCTGTGGCACCAACGAATTTTTCGAGAGATTTACAAACCAACCGTCGGCAAAATCTCTAGAGATTTCTGTGGCACCCCCCGATTGAGATGCTGACCAATAAAATGAGTCCTCGAGATGCGAATATATGACTTTTACATTTCGAACATATGAAGGTGATATTTTGTCAGATCAACAATTTGATATTTGCTAATATCAAGGATATATTTACAAAATACCTGTAAGACATGGTATTAGTATCAAAGATACATTTTTAAAATATTAGAAGGGTATTATTGTAGTACCAATGCAACATTTTTTTTAATATCAAATTAGAATTTTTTAATATGTGTATGATATGATTTTACGATCAATGATACACTACCGTAATATCAACTGGATATTTCTATCATACCGTAATTATATTGTGAACTACCAGTATTAAATGACCAATGATTTCAGCTATTTATTCAAATTATTTATTTCGTTTATTTATTTTTAGAGTTTAAATTATTAATACATATAATGGTATATAATGGTATCCTTAAATTCTAGACTTAAAATTTTTTTCTTCGGATCATGTTTTTACCACTTGGGCTATAATACAAATGAATGAGAGGGCCTTCGAAACTCGTTAATGAAACAATATTTAAATCTTCGTTTTGTGAGCCTATTTCGTACGCTTGGTAGTGGGTATTAAAAGATAAAACTTCATATTTATGTGTCAGTAAATATGGTTCATCAGACACACTAAGCAGTATTTTTTCAATTTTATGCAATTCTATGCCTTGAATACAAGTTTTGGTAACAAAAAAATTTTTGTTTCGAAAATAATATGTATAAATATTTAGTGGCTTAAGCAATCCATAAGTTGAATTACACTTGCAATTTTTACATCATGTGGTGTCTTTATGTCAAAGAAGTGTTTTTGGACAAAATCCCAAACAAAAAGGCACTCTTCGGCATACTTCAAATTGAAAACATGGAAAGCTTTGAAACAGCAGTCCACAGCATTTACAAAAGAGTCAATTTTTAGTAATGTATTACCAATCGAGACGTAGAAGTCTGTTAGTCTCTTCAGATCATTGCCAACCACAATAATGTACGGCTGGATGGTCAACTTGTGCTGAATGGAGTTTCGAGTTTTAATTTCCTTTTGATTTTGCAGGTCGCTTATGCATTTAATATGAAGAACGGAAGCATTTATGGAGTCCTGTATTGTCATCTTATGAATGTATTTGGTAGATCCTTCTGTCTTCGTAAAGCGACAAGACGGCTTTAGGCAATAATGGAGTAGCATAAAAAATATGCAATCCTTTGAATCTTTAAAGAAAAGAGAATTCATCTTAAATCCAGAAAATTTGTTTTTAAGATGAAAAAAGGTACTTACTGTAATCAAGACAACCATCATTTATCGTCTCCTGGTATAGTTCCATATAATAGTCATCTTTAATATACTTTTCATAGTGCGCTGCCAACTTTTCCCAGGAGTCCATCCATGAATCAAGTAGCTTATAAGATTTATCGGGAAACAAGTCCTCGAAGTCCAAGTCAATCTGCAATATTATTTTGAACAAAAAATATGGATTTTACTAAAACAACGAATTGGAAAAATGAAAATTTGACTAGAATTACAGAACACAAATTACAACTACACAGAAACTGTACAAAGATAGGAAATAATTTTTAAAAAAGTTAGAATAGTTTCTACCGTTAATGAACTCTGTCCAGAAAATTAGTTTTCAAATTTAATGCTTATGCTTACAAATTTGAATCCCTTAGACTGCCTAAATAAAGGAAACTCTTCCAAAACAGATGTAAGGGTGTTTGACTCTTGCTTTATAAAGTTTTGACGATAATCGGAAGAAGCTTTCCACAATTCAATACAGTCGTCCTCTGTTCCATTGCAAAACTTCAATTGTTTAACGCACTGAAGAATTTCAGGCGACACAGATTCTTGCTTAGTATTTGGAAGTTGAGTTGTGTCTGGCAAAACTGCGCGTTTGCGCTTTCTATTCAAATTATGCAGTTAATTGAAAAGAACTCCACTAGGATTGGGCTTTCCGTTTTCTCCACTGCAAATGAAATATACCTCTTTTTTTTCATTTGGAAATATTGAGACCAACTGGTCAGCTATGTTTTTGATTTCGGCCTGCTTTGGAACGGCATAGCTATTGGTAGCAGGCACATAATAGCTATCCGAAATAATCGCCAGAACCTTATCTCTGTTAGAGTCTGACAATTTTGAGGTTGCTTCGTATTCTTTTAGAATCTTTTCACCAATATCACAAGACTCTAGAAGCGACTGAATACTCTATAGGTAAAACAATAAAGTGATGTAAACGAAAATGTAAATATATTATAATAAAAGTAGAAGAAAAATCAAACCTTTTTTGTGCAGCATATTAGAGGTGACACAGAATGTGACGAGTCGAAGTTCTAAGATAAAAATAAAAGATTAATTAATTAAAAATATTTTTCTATTGACATTAAGTGATATACATACATTATTTTTTTCCACAAGGCAAGCTTCTCTCTAAACTCAGAGCGAAGTCCGAACAGTTCTCTTTCGGGAAAAATCTGATCAATATCGTTTGCAGAAAGATATTTGATGCGGTCAAAACTATATCCACACTCTATAAACACGTAAATTGTACAATTAAAATATTGATAATAATAATTATTTTAATATAAAATTTACCAATTAATTTTTCGTACACAAAATTTTCAATGTCAAGTTTTTGTATCAGCTCAAAGAGTTTTAAATCTTCCATTTTTAACTGTCAAATAATAAAAAAAATGAATAAATAAAAAAAATTATAAATTTAAACTCGCATAAATTTTTTGTGTATCTGTGCGAAGTCCGTCGTTTGTAAAGGCAAAGACATTCTCAAATTTGTTGTTATTGGCGTAAACACGCCTAGCTAAGATACCTATAGTGTTCTCAATTGGGTTTAGGTTAGGGGACCACGCTGGCCAATCCAAATCATTTATATGGTGATCACTTATAAAACGCTGGGTCCTCTCTACTCTTGTGAATAGATGCATTATCTTGCGGAAAAACAAGATCTTTTTCCATATTTTCAAAAAAAAAAAAATGGCAGAAGACGATCCTCCAGTTCTTTTGTATTCTCCACTGTCCATACTACAGCTTGTGAAGCACTGATCAAGCGTTCCAGACGCTGAAAGGCTCCCCCAAACCATTGCGGATCCGCCTTCGAAATTGCGTTTGGAAAACATAAGTGGATCCTTACGCAAATCTATCCAATAGTGCCGAAACCAATCTGGGCCGTCAGGACAAAATTTTTTGTCATCAAAAAATATTATCTAAAATGATAAATATTGAACAAAGCTGTTTAAACAAAAATATAGCAAAAATTTTATACCGAGGCCCAGTTTCTCTCCAAGTTTTATTTCCACAAATTGAAGTCCTGCAGTTTTGTGGTGCGGCTTTAAGAACGGTGTCCTTTTTAAGAATCCTCGACAATGCACCGATGATTGCAGCGTCTGCTAAACAATCATCCGTGACACAGGCGTACTGCAACATGCGGCAAGTGTGGAGAACGAAGCTATTGAATTGCTAGCTTTAAGTATTATGCAACTTTTCGCGGTCAAACAATTTGGGTTTTCTTCCAGAGCTATGCTTCACACCATATTCATCCGGATTGTTCAAAAATTTGGTAATAACACAACGTGTTCGACCGATTTTCCGCGATACTTCGCTTACATTAAAGCCAACATCGTTGTAGGCTCTTTTCCTCGTCGGATAACAAAAGCCCACGCGGCATTTGATTACAAATTCATTAAATTGTTAGCAGATATATTTTTTTTTATTGAAACCAAATCTTTATCTCCAGCCGCAACATTTGAATTATGTCGTATAATTTTGATACACTTGCAGACATGACAAAAATCGAACTTTTTTGCTTTTTCAACTGCTACTTGAAAACGCGAGATGCAATCAGAGATAAGAATATCAGTTTTTAAGCAGAATTCATTAGGCTTTCTTTCTGCATACTTGGTTTTGTTGTATTATGCTTTCCTATTCTCCTACGAGGGTCGAAACTATAATTTTCATGGTGTCGTATAATTTTGGGCAGGAGTGTAGTTGGAATACATTTAGAAGTAAACTGGTATCAGAATTGCTAACTTCGGGTGAGTTGGGCAACAACAAAAATTAGCTTCCGAAGAAATGTTTTGTTTAAAACACTAATTTGAGATAGTTGTAATTCAATTGTAATTCAACTGGTTGCGTGGATTTGTTTTTGGGCCGTTTTTCGTTGTATAATTGTGAGTACAAACGAAACGGTAATGAGTGAGTTGACCGCCATTATACTGCGCAGCGAATGGTCAACTGGTATTTATCTGGTTGAAAATGTCTGCTGGGAGGGGAAAATTCTCTTGCACCAATGCCATCTGTCATTAAACTGGTTGCAAATGGTTGCTAGATGGGACAATTCTCTACCGTCTATTCCATTTGGCATTAAACTGGTTGCAAATAGCTGATGCCGGGGACAATTGTCACATTCCTATGGCATGTCTGTGTAAAATGGACGACTTCAATGCATGGATTTGGATAGGAAGTGCAACCAGTTGCAAAGTGTTTAGCGACCAATACATTTCTGGTTGTAAACTAGACACTTTCCCTGCAGGGGATGTTATGTGCCAAACAAACTTTTCTTTGGCTTTTTGACCCTTCTTCTTCTTCTTTGTTGGCCCGCATCACAACCGTTCGACGGTCTCGGCCGCTGCAATCAATGTCCGCCAGTCGCTTCTGCTCCGTGCGAGCTGGGACCAGATGGTCACACCAAGCTTGGCGATGTCTGCCCGAACCTGGTCATCCCATCTTAGTCGAGGTCTCCCCCCGCCTGCCTCTTCCTCCGTAGTCAGCCGCCTTCGAATAATAAGCTTTCCTTACTGGAGCTTCTTCGTCCATCCTGGTGACATGTCCTAACCAGCGCAGCCGCTGTTGCTTTATGCGCTTGACCAGACAGGTGTCCCCATCCCCAGAGCTCATACAGTTCGTCATTATTTCGAATGCGGAAAACATCGCCAACTTTTAAAGGTCCATAAATCCTCCGAAGAATCTTTCGTTCAAACACGCCAATCGCCGCTTCATCCGCTGCTGTCATTGTCCATGCTTCTGCGCCGTATTGCAGGACTGGGATGATAAGCGACTTGTATAGGGCTAATTTTGTTCTTCGCTTGAGGTCTCTGCTCTTGAGCTCCCTACTTAGCCCGTAGTAGCATCGGTTTGCAAGAGTGATCCTTCGTCGGATTTCCAGACTGATGTTGTTGTCGCTGGTTATCGTCGTTCCGAGGTAAACAAAATCCTCTACAACTTTAAAGTTGTATTCTCCCATTGTAACAGATTGTCCAAGACGCAAGGACTTTTTGTCCGCGGATACAAGGTATTTCGTCTTGTCCTCATTTACCGCTAAACCCATCAGTTCTGACTGCCTCTCAATCTCTGAAAACGCCCTGCTTACCGCCCGTTCGTTTTTTGCCGATGATGTCGATATCATCGGCATATGCGAGTAGCATTAGATCTTTATAAATAAAGGCGCCCGTTCTGTTGGCATGTGGGCACCGGCGCAGTATATATTCCATCAGTAGATTGAAGAAGTCACACGATAAGGTATCGCCCTGCCTAAAACCTCTCTTGGTATCAAATGGTTCGGAAAGGTTCTTTCCTATTTTGACGGAGCTTTGTGTACTTCTCAACGTCATCTTGCAAAGACGAACGTACTTTGCTGGTATACCAAGGGTAGACAAGGCTTCAAAAAACCTTGACCTTAAAAGATGGTGTGTGTTGATGCCTCTCTCATAGGTCTTCTCCAGGATTTGTCGTAGTGTGAATATCTGGTCTGTGGTGGATTTACCAGGTCTAAAGCCACACTGATAAGGTCCAATCAGTGTGTTAATAAGCGGCTTTAGACGTTCACAAATAATGCGCGACAGAACCTTATATGCAATGGGAAGGAGACTGATCCCGCGGTAGTTGGCGCAAACTGCAGGGTCTCCTTTTTTAAAGATTAGGCATAGGACACTTAGATTCCAATCGTCGGGCATGCTTTCTTCAACCCATATACGGCAAAGAAGTAGGTGCATGCACCTTACCAATTCTTCCCCTCCAGCCTTGAACAATTCAGCGGGCAGCTCATCAGCGCCTGGTGATTTGTTGTTCTTTTGCCTTTGTATGGCTAAACAGACTTCCTGTTGGGTCGGCGGGTCTATCTCTATGTTGTCGATTGGTAGCATCGCTACTTCTCTAGAGGCGGCATCATGTTCGTCATCGCCTCCCAGTAGGTTGGAGAAGTAGCTTCTCCATTTGATAAGCGCCACTTGCGGATCGGTGACCAGATTCCCGTGTTCGTCTCTTGTCAGCTCAACAAAGCATAAGTAGCCCTCTAGACGTGCGTCTGCAAAACTGTTCAACGGTTGAATTAGCTAGCGCGTCATTCCATACGTTGAGTGCATACGGTACCGGGCTCAAAACTCAGTCAAGCCCGAACAAATTTTTCTGTGTTTTTCTGAAAAACTTGAATGAAACGAGTCAGGTAGAGTGGGTCGTGGTATATATGGGGTGGAGGGAGAAGCAGCAGGCGCGCATATCCAGGAGTCTTGCCTCCCTTCACTTTCAATCAAAAGAGGTAGGTAGTACCCGTTCCCTATTTCAACCAAATGTGAGGAGTCCGCCCACACCTGGTCCAAAATAAAATTTTTCCCAGTTGAGTTTAAAATGTTCTTGGTTTTCAAGAAAACAATATCAACTGAAATCCTGTTCTCAAAAATGGAACAATATCAACTCAAATTGAGTTTTTGCGTTTTCAAAAAATTGTCTATCTATTTTACCAGCTCTTTAGATTCAGCACTTAAAAACTACAAAATAAATAAAATTTAAATAATTAAAAAATGAATTTTTATACCCTTGGAGAGGGTATATTGAAATTTTCCGGATGTTTGTAACGCACAGAAGGAAGCATCTCCGACCACATAAAGTAGGGGAGAATGGGGGGTTCTGAGCCGCTGGGGGTTGTGAGCCACTCGAATATTGGCCACAGAAAAAAATATATTTAAACTTTTTGTTTATGTCATGTGTCTCCCTTCTTATTACCTAACTTTTGGCAAGCAACCTATCAGTCTACACCTTCTTTAAGTTCGTGAACCAGAACTCGACTTTTTTTCAAAAAAGAACGTTTTTTTTCATTTAAAGACTTGTGAATATTATACAAAATTTTTTCGTAATGACAAATGTAAGTATGGGGAAATATCTTTGGTCAATTGCCTTTTTGATAGAAATATGTTTTTTTTTTTGTAACAATTTCTTTTTGGTTATGTGACGTCACCAAAAAAAAAGTGAGATTTGGGGTCGGTTTGACTTTCAAAGAGAATATAGCAATGACGCGCAATAAAAACAGAGGGAAAACTCTCCAGACAAAAGTAAAAAAACTTTAAAAAAAGGCAAACAAAAGAACAGCCACAAGCAAAAAGTGCTCGTATATAAAAGAAAACAAGCCTTGATGCCGTCAATCAATTTTCACTCTTCATTGATATTTCTTAATTCAGAATATGAGAAAAATTGTTCACTTTTCCATATGTCCGTCTGTCTGTTTCTAGATATCTTCTCCACAGTTCTAAAGCAATCGTAACCAAACTTTGCACTAAGTCTTTTGGTACAAATACACTGCACATTTGTCGGAAATGGCCGGATCGGATGACTTTCGGTTGAAAAAGTAATTTTAGTGAGAAAAACTTTTTTGTTTCCAATGCTATCGCTCCCAACCCTCGTATTTATCAGTTTTCTATGATTTCACATAATTTCCCTGAGATTTATCAAAATCGGACAACTATATAGTATAGCTGCCATACAAAAGATAGGTCTGAAAAAAAGTCTTAGGGAGAACAACTTTTTTGTTTTCAGTGCTATCGCTCCCAAACTTTTTACAGATCAATATTATATTCTACCAGCCAATTCTGTAGAGTTTGATTTAAATCGGAGTACCATAGCTTATAGCTGCCATAGGAACGGTCGGTCCAAAAAGTAGTTCTAGTGAGAAAAACTTTTTTGTTTTCAATGGTAGCGTCTTTATTCTTTCCAGATATGAATGTTATCTGTTTTAACACAATTTTGGAGAATTTTATCAAAATCGAATGAATATATCGTATAGCCATATAACAAACTGGCAGGCATATTTCATGCTCAAAGGGTATATAAACTTCTGTCGAGCCGAAGTTAGCTTCCCTCTATTTTTTTTTTTATATATGTATGTATTACAATTTACCTTCAGTGTTTCTTAAATGGCTTCCTCACTGAAGCACATTTTCAAAAAAGTTATCGTCATCTCTGAAAATGCAGATTCCTATCCTCATTGTGTTGCTTCAGCATTTGCATTTTAACAATTTGCAAAATGGCTGGCAACAAAGATAACAAATGAAACAAAGATATTCAATTTTAATTTATTTCGCTGCAAGAAACATAATTTGTAATGCCGGTAAGGGTTTAAAGCTCTTCTAGGTCAAATTCTTCTCTGTAAATGTTAGAAATATTTTGGTGGCCACGCGAATCATTGTTTTGTTTAGACGAGAAAACTTGTGGTCTCTTGAGTCCAATTGCAACTACATTAGAAGTCTCTAATTTCTGCAATTCATTGTGTTATCATTGATATTATTGGTAAGTTATTAAAAAGTATTAATTAATTTCAATTTAATTCAATTTAGGTAAATTTCAAATTTTTGCCATTTGGCGCGTTGTTGAGCACTGATGACCACTTCGTCAACTAGCCAAAAAATGATCGACTACATTTTCTCAAAATGCACTTTTTTGGCATCTCAAGAGCTTTAAAGTTCGTTGATTAAATTTGCAAAACTCGACTGACATTCTGAAACCAAGAATGTTTGCATGTGTACATGTGTTTTGCTTTTGATGGGCACGTTCCTTCGCAAGGAGGGTGTGACTTGGTGGATAGTCACGATTAGTGTAAATGAATTTTCGTGACTTTCACAGACGATAATTTAATAATACAAATTTTGATACTCTGTACCAAAGGTACATAGAGTATATTAGGTTTGTGTAAAAGTATGTAACAGTGACAAAGAATCATTTCCGATCCTATAAAGTATATATATGCTTGATCAGCATCAACAGTCGAGTCGATATAGCCATGTCCGTCTGTCCGTCCGTCAGTGTAAACAAACAGATCTCACAGATGGTAAGAGATAGAGGTTTGACATGTATGGGACAAATGCTTCTTATACTTGCAGGCAGATCAAGTTTATTTTCAATATTTGCCGCGCCCCCTCCCGCCCCCGCAATTTGGAAAAAACGTCATATCTCCCACAGTTTTGTAGATAGATGATTCGTACCTTTAAAAGATAGTTAGTCATTAGTAATATCTATCTATTAGCCGAAGAAATGATAAAGATCGGATGAACGGTTCTCAAGTTATGATCAAATAAGTGAATTACCCCCCGCCACCTCCTCCCACCATCTCACAACCAACGCACAATCCTAGAGAGAGAGAGAGAGAAAGAGGGGGAGAGAGAGAAACTTAGAGATGCTGCAGCAGCAATGCATTTAGCTCCTAC
>JAEIFU010000409.1:0-139357 GCA_018904235.1 Lordiphosa stackelbergi
TCTAGGTTTATATTAATACAACAACAATAATACAAAATACTCAACCTCTGCAAGGAATTCCGTTTCTACTCAAAACTCTTACCAACCTCACAGTCGGAAAAAACCAATACCCCTTTCTATCAGATGTGGATTACTTACTAGTCTTTCCGTACTCTTGTTTAAGGTATAACGCCGTCGATTCCACCTGCTTAATATACACTTTTTTATTTTTAAGGATTTTTATAATTTGCTGGAGTCTTGTTAGGACCTGCCTTGTGGCTGGCACATGTGTTTTTGTGTACGCACCTCCTTTCTTTTCCCTCTTCAGCCATTTGGTTGAGCAAATTCTCTTGATTGCCTTGGCTTTGGCATTTGCTTGTTTTTCGCTTATGCGTTATCATCTCTCTCTTGTGCCCTTTTTTTCTGTCTGACAGTGATTTTGACATTTCACGCGCGTTTGATTGCTATGCTTTTCTGACTCGCATCAGCGAAAGGTCAACCCGCATGCATAGAAATAGACCAAAATAAGCATAAAGGCTGAGTGCCGCAGGCTCATTAACATTTGCGAGAAGGCACGAGGCGACGGTCAGTTGCTCCCCAGCGCCACATTCTGTTCAAGTAAATTGATTTTCTGCCTAATAACAAAACAACACAACATGCGGCGGCGGCTCCAGCACTCACATTCACTCAAAACAATTATGAATGAATTGCCTCTCAAAGTTCACTCAACGGGGGCCCAGCTAACAGTTCAGCTGTTGCTGTTAACGAACAGAGCGCAGCCTCAGCCTCTGGCTGACGAGACGACTGGTTGGTGGAGTCCGTACATTTTTCTGATTTTTTAGTCGAACCACAAGCCTTGTCGAGTCGAGAGTGCGCGCATGCCGAGCGAGTTTCGTTTGTGTGGCTCACATGGCGTATACGCGTTTGAGTGCAAGTAAATAATAATAATGGCCAGTGTACGTAAAGAACGCGACGCGCTACCTCAGTGACAGGAAAAACAAAACAGAAGTCGAGCCTGTTTGAGAACAATCTGCCACTTGATCAAAATGTAAAAAGCATAATTCGAAAATGAATGTAAGCAATGGATTCAAGCTGGAGAATTAAAAGAAAGAATTTTAAATAGTGCAAATATTAAAAAAAAATGTAGTTTTGGTGAACTGTTTTTTGGGTTTAATAAAAGTGGTTGTGCACTTGAATCATTTAAGCTTAGACTGAATTGGTTTAATAAGAAACAAATAGGAAAAGATTCCTAATTTATACATTTTTGCATCTTTTGAACTTTTCATTTAAATGCGTTTTTCGACTGAAGAGACTGAAGAAATGAAGAGAAATTAAGTAGAACATTGAAGTACATTATTTTTAAAATGGAAAGATCGAAAACTCTTTAGGAGGATCATAAAGCTATCTGGATGTTATTGTTCGTATGCTTCTAATAATAATAACCAAGTATATTTTACTTAAATTAAGTACAAATGGTGTCAATAGTAAGGTTGATAAGTGGTTCAGAACAATCCCCATAAAAAACGGATTGAGAATTTAAAACTCTAAGCCCAGCACTTCCCGATTCAGCGCCGAAAACCGAATTCCATTAGTTTCGAAAATATTTCCTTACAAAAATTACCATAACACTTATAGAATTCCTTGCACTATCTAGTGAATATGCGTTTTAAAGAGCTTATTTAGTTCGTAGGTAACATTATGAAAAAGTAAAGTTGTGAAATTGTTAGACTAACGTCGCCTAAATATGCTTAAATTCAACGATGTGAAGAATAACATGAATGAATATTTTTTTGACTTTTCAAGAATTTGAATTTGCAAGGTGCTGAATTCCTTTTTCGAAGAAGCTTTAATCTGAAAAAGAATAATACCTTGAAATTAGATAAGTGTAAATCTCAAAAACAAGACTTTTTATCTGTAAGATTTATCAATCTCTCCAAAATCAACTTATTAGATAAAGTAAAGCGTCTATAAAACCGAGTGATTGAGAACAGTCCTGAATATCTTGAAATTAGATAAGAAATCTTAAAACAAACTTTTATCGTAAATTATCAACGCTCCAACCTTTTTTTATCTCGGATTTTCATTATCTGATCTTTATGAAAATTTTACGGACTTAAAATATTGCGAATATAAATGTAAGCTGTAAAATCGAGATGGAGATGTAAAAAATTGTGGGAGTTTGAAAGAAACTTGATCTAATCTTAAAATTTTAAAATGTGGTTGCTCTAGCTCTTCTAGTCTCTGAGATCTAGGTGTTAATACATACAGACGGACGGACGGACATAAGGTCATGTCGATATCGACTCAGCTGTTGATGCTGATCAAGAATATTAATACTTTGTATGGTAGGCAGGGCTTAATCCCGAAACGAATTTCGGTTCCGGTTCCGGTACCGGTACGTCCCGAAATGAATGTTTCGGTTAAAGGTTCTATTTCGGTTTTCATTTAATTTCGGTTTTCGGTTTCGATACGGTACCCGGATTTTTGTTTCGGTATACCGGTACGTACCGATATAAGTAATACTTATTTTTAATACTGAAAAAATTAACTTCTGAGATAAATCTAAATCATTTTATTCCCGTTTAATAAAACGAATCAAAATTCAACAAAAAATGAATGGTTTTACATTTAAAGTAAAATTATATAGACTTCATATTTCGTATTTCTTTACGTAGTAAACATGTATGATCTAATGATTGCATTATATGCTCATAAATATTATATTATGTATTATTAGTTTTCGAATTTTATACGTCCACTATATAGAATTCTTGTGATTTGCTCCCAGTAACATAATTGCAGTCAATGTGGTTGAGTCCATGCAACTTCTTAGCGGATTTATTATAAATTTTACGCCAGAGAATAGGCGCTCCTCGCTAAGCTGCGTAGCTGGAACAGAAAAAACAACTTTTGAAATCTCATACAATTCTGGGAACTTTGTGGAGGATTCTGACCACCAGTTAAGAATGTTTTCATGGTTTCGAACACGTTTAAGTGCGAGAAAAGTGTTAGTGGAATCCAGTAGCTTATTTGTTGACACAATGGATGTATTATTATTACCAAGAATCTTTTCCTGCAAAATCACATATGCCTCAACTTCGTCGGCGCAATCAGATGAACCATAATTTGAACTGCATTCATCATTAAGGAGTGATTGATCAGCAAACGACGAAATTTTTTTTTTAGAAATATTTAGTAAAAGATCGATACAAGTATTTTTTGCTCAGTACTTAGCGTTACGTTATACCTAGGGTCCAAAAATATGCCACATTAAAAAAGGATTGTTTTCAAAAAGGATTTCTCTAGCTTTTCTATTTCGTATCATTTATTAACTAGCCTTTTGCTACCATTTTACCATACTAGTGTGAAGTATTAGGCTTAAGAGCTATTGTACATTTGACTATATTTTTATGAATACTTTTTTTTTTTTGGTTTCTTAGGGGCATCCTCTTGGATATTAGTAAGATTTATCGATATTTCGTCCCTACTTGGCAGTGTCTTTAGTCCTATCGATAGTGTATAAGTGTTTTTAAGTAAGATTTAATGAGAAAATGTGGAAATTTGGTGTAGATGGTGTTCTGCTAGAGTCGCGGTGAGTTCAGGTCCTTGGGTAAGACTCTCTTTAACCATCTCCTTTGAAGTACTCCTTGGATTCTGCGTTTTCTTAGTAATTTTTTAGCCATATGTATGCACATTAGCCTTACTTGCTCCCCAAACCGGCAAAATGGAAAAAGGAGGTCTGTTTTACAGCATTCCCAAAGCTAATATTTTTATGTATAATTAATAACTGTGAAAATCAAAAAATTTTATTTTTATTTTTAATGGGCGCGACCAGGGTCTCAAAGTTTAAACATTAATCATCCGATCTTTATCATTTCTTCGACAAATCGATTCATTTTGCAAATTACTAACTATCTCTAGAAGGTACGAATCGTCTGTCTTTAAAACTGTAGGAGATATAACTTTTTTCCAAATTGCGGGGGCGGGAGGGGGCGTGGCCAAAATTTGAAACAAACTTGATCTGCGTGACAGAATGTACATGTCAAACCTCTATCTCTTACCATCTCTCAGATCTAGGTGTTCATACAGACAGACGGACAGACGGACAAGTCTATATCGTCTCGGCTGTTGATGCTGATCAAGAATATATATACTTTATATGGTCGGAAATGATTCCTTCTGCCTGTTACATATATTTGCACGACTTTAGTATACCCTTTTTACTCTACGAGTAACGGGTATAAAAATGTAATTATTATTTGTTGTTGGGGAAGTGGTGCACCGCGACCAATTTTAGTCTATTGTGCCCCCTACTGAGTTTACAACTCTTCTAGCAGCCCTATTTCCTGTACAAAAGCCAGGGTTTTGGTGGGTTATAAGTTACTGATATGGTTTGGGTGTTGAATGTGTTTCCCTAATCTGCTGAGTCTGCGCCTCGCTAGAGCATGTGCTAGTATATGTTCAGAGGCAGTGGCGTAGCCAGGGGTGGGGATTTGGGGTGTTAAACATCCTAAGGGCATTCTTTCCTTGTTGGATTAACTCTTAAAACCTTTTGAGGTTGTGGTTTACTATTAATGCTTAAGCTTGTCTCATACCCCTGGTGTTTACCCAGGAGGCTGTTCCAAGCGTATTCTCTTACTTTCTTAGAAGTCCTTTTATTGTGTGTTGGCCATTGCGGTGGCTGCACCCTTGCGTGACAGTTCGTCGGCCAATTCGTTTCCGGGGATATTGTTATGTCTCGGTATCCATCGTAGTGTCAGGTTGTTCCTGAGAGAAATACGATAGCTACACAGAGAAAAAAAATGCAAAAGCTACACGAAAATGTAGGATTTCTACACGTTTCGACTGGGATTTTCAACCCATTACTTTTGTGTAGCTTTTCTGCACGCCGCATGTTGAAATGAGAAAGCTAAACGCGGCGTGCAGAAATGCTACACAAAAGTAATGGGTTGAAAATCCCGGACGAAACGTGTAGAAATCCTACATTTTCGTGTAGCTTTTTAATTTTTTTATTTAACAAAATATATTTTTTTACTTACTCTGGTAGTAATGATGTTTTAGACGTTTCCGCCACGTCACGCGTGTAAGGCAAGGCCTCTAAGTCATTACTTGTATTGAATCTGCTAAAGGCACAATCCAAAATTTACATTTAGCTTGCTAAACGAAAAATATAGGAATTCAGTACTGATGTAGAGCTACATTTTTCGTGTAGAATTTCCACACTCGCGTGTAGGATTTCAATATCCGAACGTTAATGTAGAAAACCTAAAATGAAAAATGTAGAATTATTTGGGGAAATGAGCTGATTTTCTATTGTCTTGTCGACTTTGCCTTTGCCCACGCAGCATTTAACTTTTCTACATTTGCATTCAGATTTTTCATTTCTACACGCCGCGTGTTACTTTTCTGCACGTCGCGTGTGGCTTTCTGAATTCTACACGCAGCGCGTGACGTTTCTACACGCGCCGTGTAGAAAATTTTGTTTTCTCTGTGTATTTCTATATTATGGTAGATCATTCCCATATTAAGGACTACATTCTCCCATTGCTTTACATATTTTCGTTCGTATGATTGCAATGGTCTTACCGATTCCCAGATTAGTGGGAAGGATAAAGAGAAAAAAAAAAAATTATACAGCCTTTAACCAAGTTTGTTAAATTTATATTAAAATTAAAAATATATAACCTGGGGTTCACAGAAAAAAAACCGAGATATCCGGACAAAATTCAATTCCAAACGATGTCAGAAGTCGTTCATTCCCAGTTGTACAAGTCTGAGAGGGTTGACTTCAGTACGAATTTTTGAATACCGGAATTCTCGTCTTAATCCCCACATAAGCTCGGGAGTGCTGGACTTAAGCTCAAAATAGGTTTATTTCAACTTTATGTTGATTTTATCTTGTTGTTTGAGCTCTATTTGATCTCTTCATTCGGATCCATTCCAGAAAGGTCCAACATTGATTTAAGTTCAATATTCGTACCTTCCGTACTACCGTTTTGTTACGGTTTCGAGACTATAGTCCTGGTGTTAGATTGATTTTAACTGTGACCAAGAAATTTAATTTTTATTGTTTAGAAAATCTTGCTTGCAAGAAACTTGTTGCTTTTCAGTCGAAGGTCTTAATCCCTTCAGCTTTCCAGCCAAGATAAACAGCCAGCTCAATGTGCTATATAAAATCAGTTAGATTTATTTTCTACAAAGAGTCAAAGTTGTTGTAGTGTTTACCAACACTGAAAGTATCCAGTTCAAACCGAGTAAACGTGCTCAAGTAGTAAAGAGTTTGTCTTATTTCCCTTTTATGTGTTTCACCCAAAAATGTCCGCAGTTTGCTAACCATCAAAATGGATTTAAGAATTTCACTTCAAATCGAATAATTTCCAAATTGAAAACATAAATGGAAATCTAATCAGTAAACACGACATATTTGAATTTCATAAAACAAAAATTTGACATTGACATACAGCGGAACTCAAGTTGAAAGATGCCTTTGAAAAAATTTCGCCCTCTGGGGCACTTGGATGCACGTGAAATCCATTTTGATGTGGTTACCCCCTTCCATTACAATTTCCTTCTTCTGCGTTTGTCAACGCCATTTCCCGACTGTGTCAGGGCAGAGGGGAGCTGGTGCTTGCTTTCTCTGTTTGATTTGCATATTGCTACCTGTCTAAAGATGCGAACACACACACAAACGTGCGTGAAAGGTAAACAAGAAATACAAAAAAAGAAATACTAAAAATGTGATAAAATAAGCGGAAAAATAGCTGACAAGCAAAAGCGTTTTTCCGACCGCCCCGCACACATCAGACAAAACAAAGAAAATTATCTGACCAGAGGCCTGTGCGCTCCACCCCTCCCCCACCCCACCTGCACAGGAAGAAAATGACAGTTTGTTTGTTTGCCGACAGGCCGCAGGAACACTTCGTCGTTGGTTGCCTAATTTGCCTGACGTTTTTATTGTTGGCCTCAATGAATATGGCGTCATTATTTTGCTTTGGCCCATCGTTTGTTTACACGCACTTTTAACGTGTTTATTCGGCCCTAATGTAAACTAATTGAAACATTCTTTTGGCCAACACACACGCCCCGGGGCGTGTCACGTTCAACATCGCACCCCAACACTTGTGTAAAACACTTTCATATGCAATTGCACTGCACTTGCCTTTCTTTACCTGAGCTTTTCCTTTGGCACTTGGTGTCGTCTTTCGCGACTCTCAATGCCATCAGCCATCAGGCAAACCAACTGAAACAACTACGTGAAGGCAGTCATCAGCCAACCATTCGTCATGCTCGCTTCCTGAGCTGCGCTGAGTGAGTGTCATGGGCGGCGACTTGTTTACCTGCCCGTGTTTTAATGAAATGCAAATGCCAACAAGACAACCACTAACTGTGGGCCAGACAGGGCAATAAAATTTTGTTTAAAATGCATTAAATGGGCGAAACTGTACCCACTTCTATTTCAACAACTCTTTTTGTCTCTGAGCTAGATACTCCAAATTCAATCATTTCCTATTTTTTTTTTACTTTTCTCCGATCCACCAAGTTTGGTAACAATCAGAGGAGCGAGTTACACAACTTGGAAAAGCGCTACAAGCAGACAAGTGAGAGCGGTTATGCCCTGAGCTTAGCTACACTCAAAATAAGCAGAACAAATCGATTGAACATTCATCCAGCAAAATCTAGCTTTAAGTACAAAATTCCTGATTTAATAACAACTCAAGATAGATATGTGCATAAATCGGCACCGACTTGAGAGCGCGTTAATTGAGAATTAATTTTATGATTTAAAAGGTTTAAATAAAGTTTTTTTTGTTTTTTTTAAGTAAAAAAGTTCTTTATCCAAGCAATTTTATCTTAATACATAAAGTACTTAAAAAATTCCTTTAATGTTGGATGAAAAACTAACTGCAACAAGTAACGGTTAAATTCTTATTTTGCTTTGAATTTATTCTTCTTGATATGTTTAGCATTTTCACCTGAATAGGTTTTTCCGTTAAAAAATAATTTATCTGCAAATTATAGGTCGGAGTCGATCTCTATCCCTATTTCACAAAAAACAGAGCGTAAGTTAAAGCTGCTCTAACCGACTTCGATATACCCGTTACTCATGAAAAATCATGTTTAACAGTGTTCCTACGTTCCTTAGTCTGACCATCAAACGAAAAGAATTCAACATTTTTTAGGGTGGGGAGGGGGTGGGGTAGCGAGGGGGTTCCCTTATTGGTTCACGTTTTTGCTCATAACTTGAGAACCGTTCACTTTTTTTATCTTCGGCAAAATCGATTCTTTTTGCAAAACTCTCGAAAATCCATCGTGTCTCTGAACTTCAGAGATATCATGTTCTTATTTCAAAATTCCGGGGGCGGGAGGGTGACCAAAATTTGTGAAGTTAAAAAAACTTCAAGATCTGCGTTAAGATTAAGAAGTATTTTTTATTATTACCTGAAAGATCTAGGTGTTCATATTGACCAACAGGGAAATACGCAAAAGCAAAGCACTCTGTTGATGGCTCACGAACATGATTTGATTTTTGGTAATTTTTTTTTTGTTAATGGTTCAATTTTGTGTGTTCAAGAGATTTGCTTTTCGAAACCGGTTGGTTAGAATTTTTTTTTTTTTTTGATTTGTTACAATTTACACACGAATACAATTTCCACAGATCCAAAGAGAAAGTGCAGAATAAAATTGTAGAAGAATTTGTAACTTCGAACTTTGTAGAAGAGCTGTGCAGATAAGTAACTATGAACATCTTTGACCAAGTCAAGCAGTTCTCTAAGAGAACTGTCACACTAAAATGAAAGCAAATCGAAATCAGCTTCGAAGCTGATTTTACGAAATCAATTAGTATGACCTAATATCCTTGCATTTTCTGGCAATCTGCTCATTTTGTATGGAGCAGCTGTCATCAGCTGTTTCACGAAATCAAATCGAAAGCAAATCGAAAGCAAATCACTTTCAGGAATACCACTAATAAGAAATAATTAAATAATTGAATAAATAAAATAAATTTATAGTAAGGAATACTAATTCCTACCTTCTCTCATCAATTTGTTAAAAATTTCCTTCGATAGTTCATGAATAATATAGAGAGTTTATATAAAAAAATTTAGGGATACATGGTTGGTGCAAACATGGGTTTCTTTTCAAATGAAATTGGAAAAATTCAGATTTTATACAAAAATATATTCATCTAATGTGAAATAAATAATAAAAAAAAAAAAAATTTTTTAATGACCTAACAATTTAATTTAATATATTAATACAAATAATTTGCCAAGTTTTGATGAACGCTTGATTGCAGATTTTGTGACGCAAATCTAAAAATATTGTTTCATAAGTAACTAAGTTTAACAAATATGGCCAAAAGTTTATTTTTCCTATTTAAGGGAAACTTAATTTTTTGTTTGTGCGGCTGTGGATAAATATTGTTAAAATCTGTTGATTTTGACTTTTGTTGTTTTTCCTTAAATTGTTTTACCTCATTGTTAAATTGTTGAAAAATGTTATGTTTGCGGTCTGTGTTTTGAAATTCGCTTGTGAAAACGGAATTTGTAAAATTCAAAATTTCAAAAAATATTGCTCTCTTCTGCAGTCAAATCTGACAGTTCGCTCTATCTTTTTATGATTTGTGTGGGTGTGAGTTTTGGAAAAGCCCTTTGTCACCAAAAATTATTTTCGAATCAACCCCGCATTTGAAACTTTTTTAGACTGTGAAAAGCATTTGATCTCAAATTAAAATTTTGATTTAAAGATAAAGATGTAAAAAGAAACCATGGCTGGCTACAATGAAAAGATTTTTTCTGCTTATGGGGACTTATACTAGACTATTACCTTATATTCTCGGAGTAAGTTGTTTAAATATTTATTTTTCATTATCTATTTGACATTTGCCTGCATATTTAAAAACTCTTTAAAAAAGAAACCATAGATTTTGGAATGAAAATTCTTAATAATTCGCGGTCTATCCAATGACCCTTCTTTTTATTTTCTGATACAAGGCCGGAAAAAAGCAATCTACGCCACTGAAATTATTGGTTATCGCCCAAGCCAAATCGAAATTTGTTGTTGCAATTTTGGGTGGGTTATTAAAAATTGTTTAACAATCTTAAATAGTCAAAGAATATTTAGAAAATTGGATGAAGACAGCTCTTATTTCTAGCGAAATTTCCCACTTACTTTTAATTTTATGGACTCATTTTGAGAATGGGAGCATGGCTGTATGAAATTTGTTTTTATACCCTTGGAGAGGGTATATTAAAATTGTCCGGATGTTTGTAACGCACAGAAGGAAGCATCTCCGACGACATAAAGTATATATATTCTTGATCAGCGTGACGAGCTGAATTGATATAGTCATGTCCGTCAGTTTTAAAGCTATCGTAACCAAACTTTGCACGAAGTCTTTTGGTACAAATACGCTGCACATTTGTCGGAACTGGCCTGATCAGATGACTATAGCATATAGCTGCCATAGGAACGATCGGTTGAAAAAGTAGTTCTAGTAAGAAAAACTTTTTTGTTTTCAATGCTATCGCTACCAAACATCGTATTTATAAGTTTTTTATGCTTTCACATAATTTCAGCAAGTTTTATGCAAATCGGGCAACTATATAGTATAGCTGCCATACAAAAGATAGATCTGAAAAAAGTTTTAGTATGAAAAACTTTTTTGTTTTCAATGCTATCGCTCCCAAACTCGTTACTGATCAATATGATATGCTTACACATAATTCTGTCAAGTCTGATCCAAATCGGATGACTTTAGCATATAGCTGCCATAGGAATAATCGGTCGAAAAAATAGTTTTAGTGAGAAAAACTTTTTTGTTTCAATGGTAGCGTGTTTGTACGTTTCAATTATAAATATTATCTGTCTCAACACAAAGTTTCAAAAGTATCAAAATCGGATGAATATATCGTATAGCTGCCATATAAAAAACTGGCAGAAATATATCATGCTCCAAGGGTATATAAACTTCGGTCGAGCTGAAGTTAGCTTTCCTCTATTTTTATACCCTGTACCCATTAAAAATGGGTAAAAGGGGATCATGAAGTTGTGCAAATGTATGTAACAGGGAGAAGGAAACATTTCCGACCCTATAAAGTATATATATTCTTGATCAGCATCAACAGCCGAGTCGATTTAGGCATGTCCGTCTGCTGTCCGTCTGTCCGTCCGTCCGTCTGTCCGTCTGTCTGTATGAACGCGTCGATCTCAGAGATGGTAAAAGATAGAGGTTTGACATGTATGGGACAAATGCTTCTTTTATCTGCACGCAGATCAAGTTTGTTTCAAATTTTGGCCACGCCCCCTCCCGCCCCCGCAATTTGGAAAAAACGTTATATCTCCCACAGTTTTGAAGATAGACGATTCGTACTTTCTAGAGATAGTTAGTAATTAGCAAAATGATTTGCCGAAGAAATGATAAAAATCGGATGAACGGTTCAGAAGTTATGAGCAAAAAAAGCAAACCAGCCCCCCGATACCGCCCCACCCACCCTAAAAAAATGTTGCATACTTTTCGGATTGTCAACCTAAGGAACGCAGGAGAACTGTTAAACATGTTTTTTCATGAGTAACAGGTTTATCGAAGTCGGTTAGAGCCGACTTTAACTTACAGGGTATATTGAAGTCGGGCTACTCGACTGCAACGGTCTTACTTGTTTTTTATTAAAGATTATCCACCAAGTACTAACCAGAAAAGAATGGGGTACTGTTGTTAAAAAACATGTAAAACATTGAATAAATGCCGTTTTGTTACAAAAAATTTGTTTTTGTATTTGTATTTATTAAGAAGAGTTGACAATATATTAAACAAAAATTGTTTATCCTAATCCAGCTTCCGTCCGATTGAGGAGAACATTTCTATGATGTGCTCCGACTCACATCAAGTTGGCGGAGGCGAATATTTACAATTGACGAAATGTTAGATACATTTACCAACATCGAACTCTCAGAAGTAAACAAATGGCTTAAATAACATGCATGAGAATCAAAATTAGATCTACTTATATGTACGTAAAAAATTGGTCGGAATTGGAGGGATCGAAAAATAAATTTGGCTCTAAAGAAAACAAGAGTCAATATGATCATTTTGTTAGTTTACGAAAAACATAACTTCGTCACAGATTCTACGATCCTGCAATGTGATGTAAGTCTATTCACATAAAATGGTAGGCGACTGTGTTGTTCCCAGTTTAGACCACGAAGAGGAGAAATTATCACAAAGAGGCCCTGATGTTAGCATATGACTAGACAGCGGATTTTGCATATTTTAAAACAGTTTTAACCTAGTAGGCAGTAAATTGAAGTAAATTCTTAAACATTGTGTCACGGACTCTAATTTGACCTACTGCGATTAAAATCGTTTTAAAAATGCAAAATTCTGCTAGTGATGACCATAAACATAAGCAGTTCTCAAGTATAGGTCGCACAAGTGACATCAAACTCCTTAGACGAACGTTTATCAAAAATGCACGTCCCTTTGGCTTTGCTTACGATGATCCCAATGTGATCAGAAAGATTCATATTGTGGATGAATAAGACGCCAAGGTCTGTTACAGCATGTAGAATGACATAGCTACACGTAGAGTGGTTGAGGTACAGCAAATTGTTAATGCACCAGGATGAATCGAAGTTGTGAGCATAAAAATTTTAACATTGTCTACTTACAACAAGACATGAGAAATGATAATTTCTTCTATCGTTCATAAATAAACCAACGGTCCTAGGTGGCTTCCTTGTGAAACTCCGGAAGTGACGTAAACATGCTTGGAGCAAGTGGTGTTAAATAAGACTTTCTCTGTGCGGTTTGCCAAATACATTGAAATCCAAATGACTAAGGGGTAGGGAAAACCTAAAAGTGTTAATATCTTTAATAGCAAATGGTGATTAACTGAATCAAATGCCTTGCTAAACTCTATGAAGATAACTGAGTTACCTTGCGTGGGATGTTTTGGTCGTTGTTCCCATTCCCATTTTTCTCCTACGCTCATCCTCAATACACTTCGTACACGATAGTTCTGAGTTATAGAATGGTAAAATAAAAGATTCCTTCCGGGTATCAGAAAAAAACTGTATTGTAGGGATAATTGGAAAATTTTAGAAAGAGATTTGCTTAAAGCATTAGCACAATACGTAAGAACATAGCTAGGAACTTAGTTTAGGACAGGCGAAAAGGAAGTTTTTATTTCAGTGTTCTTAAAACTGAACCAATTGATCCTAATAACGAAAATATTTCTGTTCAGTTTCGATGAGTAATAAATAAATTTTTTTTTGTCACTTTTAACTATTTGAGTGAGATTAGGAACCTATTTAAGTGACGCGCAGTGTAGTTGTCCAGTTGGGATCGCAAGGTGTTGACCGACTATCTACATACTTTTCAACAGAAGCGATCAAAAGATTCACCTCAATGTGGCTAAACATACAATTGGCAATTCGCCTGGCATCGCCCACTGTGTCGAATTCCTTGCATGCACGTAATTTTTCTTTACTCCCGCACGACTATGTACGTGTAATGCCACTTATCGTTAATAATGTTTGCATTCATTTTGTTCTCTGTCCCTGATTTGCTTGGCAATCACTTCGATTTTCATGACAGTTGACAATTTGCACCACAACTGCATATTGCAATGTAATTAAATTCAATTTTCCATCAAAGTGCCCATTAAAATGGTCTTTATCATAATTTGATCGGGTGCAAGCACAAAATTGATGGCTAAATAAATTTGGTAGGTAAATTTTACGGCGGTAAGTTACTCTGCGGAAGCCATAAAGACAGATTTTTGCATAATTTTGGTAATGTTTCTGACAAGGGGAGCCAAATGATGGCAGGACATTAAAGTATGAAAAAAAGATGAAACCAAGTAAAGGTGCTGAAGGGGCAAGTGAAACGTGGCAAGCTTATGACAAGTGCTAAATCGTGTTAACCTTAATGTTGGATTTCATGATAGAGCTTAAATACTTAGAAATCTGAAAACTGCATTAAGTTGATTTACGAGAAAATCCCAACTCTTTGGCAACATATCACTCAACTTTTCGTCAGCGCACCTTCCCCCCGCCAACCCTGGGACCGAAATGAATAACTTGCAAGTCTCTTTGAAAATTACTCTTAGAACGAAGTTTCGTGGTTCCTTTTTTATTATTCTCGTTTGACATGCAGAAAAGGTTCAAGGACGAGCAGCAACACTTGAATTTAATTAAAACAGATTTTGATGTTCCAAACTTTTGAGCCACAAAAGTTGCTTTTGATGAGAGTTTGTTAGAATGGAAGATGAAGAGGGCTCTTTAAATCCAAATTATGTAGCTTTTAATAAACACGCCCATTGATTTATGCTGATTTGTCGATTTCTTTTCGGTTCTTGTCTGTTGTTTTCATTAAGTTATTACTGATTTCACTTTAATTCAATTTATTTGCCAACTCGTGTTTTTTATTTCACGCACAGCCGGGCCCAAGGGCCACCAAAGTCACTTAACTGCTTATCTCCGTTCGCTCGACGGTGGCCATCGGGGGAAACTAAGCCAAATCTTTGCCGCCTGAAATGGTGTGGGCGTGCCAAGTGACGTCGTGTTCGATATGTACAAGTATGCGAGACAAATTCATTATAATTTCGCCTGCTCCACAGGCCAAATCCTGTGCGGCTTCCAGTCCCTGTGCGTGCCAAGACATACACCAAACGAATTTCCTCTCCGATTTTGTGGTTGTACACGCACATACACACTCACACACGGGAGCAAAATGAAATCAGTTTAAATACGCCCCAATGTGTCGTTTTTAGATTATGATTACAAGCGTTTGTCGCTGCCGTCCATACAAATGTGCGAGGGTTTATTGAACAGTATTGGAATCCTATAACTAGGCCGGCACCATACAAATTTGTAAGCAACGACAATTTCGTCTGGTCATCTCTACACACTCTTTCAAATACACAGAAATGAAGTGAATTAAGTGGTCAACGATACTAAATAACAGAATAAAATGAAAACGTTTTAAATATGGGTTGTCTGATAGATTCAGGATCCCAAAAACCAAAAAATTTGTTTATTTTTGTTTTTGTATTTGTAACAGCCGCTGTGGCTGTTTCTGCGCTATACAAGATGACGTTTAATGCGAGAGGTTTAAAACAATGACAGCTGCAGCCTTTGCGAAGGGTAGCCAGAAGTTTGCAACTCATCGAAATATTCATTTCCCACCCAATAAACTAGGGGAGAGTCTCCGGTTGTGGACATACTTGCGTTTTTTACTAATAACTTTTTTCCAAGTCAACATTATGCGGTGATATGAACATCATTGTAAAGCTAGAGACTCTAGCTAAGTTTCCTCTGAAGTAACCTATTGTTTTTTGGACAAATGAAAAAAAATTTGCAGCCATGTATACGAAGTGATGATTTTTGGGCAAAATTTTGTTTGTACCTGGTTGTGGACACCCTTGAAAAATCGCTAGAAATGGAAAAATATAAAGTAAAATGGCCATGAGTTGATAAAAAAAGAAGGTTTATTTATTTAAGAAGCAAAGAGATCAAAAAATAATGGCCTTCAGTGGCAAAAGAATCAAAAAATGATGGCCCTCAGTGGCAGAAGGAAAAAAATTATTCCGAAATGCAATATTTGCATATGAAATAGCTGGCCGTTATTCCAGCGCACTTCAAATGCGCAGGACGATCGCAAACATCGCAATGGATCGAATTTGTATCGGTCAGCTTTTTTGACAAAGATGACGAAGACGCCTTCTTCTTGGCATCGCGTTTGGCCGACGGCTTGGCTGGTGGTGTTGCCTGTCGTTTTCCTGGCCGGCCACGTTTCTGGGGGTCTTCTTCTGGTGCGACATAGAATCATGCTTGGCTGCGCGCTCAGCTGATTTTTTTGCCTTCTCGCGCAAAACCTCGACGCTTCTCGGAGAAGTTAGCACAGTGGTTCGATGGCTTTTTCGGGGAAGTTCCTTGCACCGGCTCAATTTCATCCAACAGTGATAAGCGGCTAGCCGCAGACGCTCGTGAAGTGGATGGTTCGGGGGAGGTTAACACCTCTTCTACTCGCCCAATATTGGGATCGGCGTAAACGATGATACCACGCTGATTGTCTTCATCAAGATCAGCTTCTGTGGCGACTTCTACAGCTCTGACTTTCTCCAAATACCGGATTAAAGTGGTTCGAGGAAGCCCATATTCATTGGCTGTAGCTTTGACGGCCTTCTTATCGATAAGGTATTGCTTAATGGCATCGACCAGCCCATTAAAATTGATTTTTGTTGAATCGGAAGATTTTTTTGGTGTTGTCTAAAAAATGGCTAAAAATGCACAAAAACTCACAAAAATGCTGTTAAAATATGTTACACTAACATAAACAACAATATTTGACAGTTTTATGGCCAAACACACGGTTTAAACACAAAAAAGGAGGGTGTCCACAACCGGTGCAAAAGTGTGTCCATTCTTGGAAATTTACAAACATTTCACTGAAACTTGATATCACATCACAAAGTTTACTTAATGCACTAAATCACAAAGTATAATACTCACCTCTTTTCAATGTTTTGCTTCAAAAAATGTTCACGATTTCATTTTATTTGCTCACAGCGAGAAACCAAATGCGTGTTTACACTTCGGTATTGGCGAAGATTATGTGTACTAAAGTGTTGTAAAATAACCCTGTTATTTTTCAAGGTACACTTTGAATTATCTCCAAAAATAATTTTTTTTTTTATTTTTTATTATGTTTGGATCACTCCCTGAAAAAAATATACTTTCATTTTTTTGCGTGTGTATGTGTTTTTCAATAACACTTATAATTGTGAGAAAAATGTGAGGCGTCTTTTTAGTCAAAGTCTTTGGAACGGACATTTTCAACACTAAATTTCCGTAAAGCAATAAGGGCATACAATTATAAGCCGAAAACTTTAATTCTGAAAGGTATTTTCTTGCCGCGGTTAAAGAAATTTGTAAAGGAGTTTGACTTTTGTGGGTGTAAGGCTGGAAAATCATATAAGGATCAGTGTGAAATCGCAGTTCAGCTACAGGATCTCCCATGGTAATACAAGTGCCTAGGAAACTGCTTTTTAAAACCTCAAATGACCCACACTCAATCAACAATGCAAATGCATTTAATAGTAATTGAAAAATAGCAGAGTTTTATATATCAAACCTTAACATAGCCGTGATAATGACAATACTCAACCGCGATAAATAATGGATGACCTGTGGTAAAGAATATAGTCAAATCATAAAGATTGTGTCAAACAAAGAGGACCCAAAATTGTAATAATGCTAAATAAACTTTACTCTCAACCAAGGGGAAAATCATGCAAGGATAAATGCATAAGCTCAATTCAATGATAAAGGAGACATCCATGGACCATGGGAATAGAACCACATTACACTTAAAAATGCTTTTCAAGACCACAAAATGACATCACATAACTACAAAAATATGATTACGACAATACTAAGCCGCGCTATATACCATGGGTGACCGTGTGTCCACTTGATCTAAGAGCTATTTTTCGGAAACTAGCGTCATTCTGAAGCTTAAGAAATTGTCTCAGCTTTGAGGAGTCGATAGCGCGCAAGTATACGTCGCAACAAGTGTAATTGCCTTACATAATAGTAAGTTGAAAGAACAAAATTCATGCTTATTGACGCACGGCTGGGCGCAGCAGGTAAAGTGTGCGGGATCGAGACCCGCTTGGCACTGAAGCTGATGTTTGCAAATCTAAATCAAATGCAGTGTGTGTCTCGTTTGCCGACTCGATTTTATCTGATAAGGTTGTTTTTTACTGTTTTTTGTTGTTGACCTGCTCCCAAACTTAAATTTCGTGAATACCCATAGGTATAATATCTTCCTAATCACATCTACAAAGTAAATTATCTTTACATAAGCTATTAGAGAAATAACACTTATCTTTATTTACTTTCGTTTTTCTGTTATACTATAACTGTTATCAAAAAACACTTTGAACATATATTATTTTTTAAGTGTTATGAACAACAGTTAAATTTTTCTCTCAACATTTTTCGGTTAACAGAAAACACAAATAAAATAAAATAAAAATTAAACTCAGTGAGAAACCGAAATTATATTCATGATTTTTGTGTCAGTTCTTCATAAAACGGTTTAGAAAGGTTTGAGAGTTAATTTAGGCGGCACTATGCCGGAATCTTCCGATCAATTCAGCGATTTTATCGCAATTTTCGACGACAGGCCTTCCGGACCGTGGCGCATCTTCGATCACCTCTGCACCAGAACGAAAACGTTGAAACCATCGTTGCGCAAATTTTATTGGCAGCATGAGATGCATTTTTGCCTTTATCGTAGTAGTACTGTAAAATATGCCGTATTTTCTCTTTATTTTGCTCCATGTTTGCGACGCTTTAACTCACGAACGACTAAAAACAAACAACAATAAATCAAACACGTGCTAGCGCGTGAAAGAGCTTTCAAAAAAGTTCTAGCGTGAATCGATGCGACAAATACAACAGAACACGCGTGCAAAGACAAGCGTTTATGGAAATACCGAAAGACTTTTTTTTTAAGGGAAAGGTGGGGGCGATTTAGTCGTTTCTACGTAAACTAGTCTCTCAGTTCTAAGACTATCGATTTGGCTGTTAACCAAACTTTTAATCAGAGTCTTAGCATATTAAACAGCGGTGGGCAAAACGCGGCAGCCAGAATAACGCGTAGGGGTCAAGCATTCTTTTTGTCATTTTGCTTTCGAACAACGCGTGATCCAGCGTGTGGTTGTTATAATATCTATTGCGTCTTGGAATTAGAAAAACAACGGGCCGGGATGCGTGGGGTAAAAGGGCTAGGCTGCCATCGCTGTTTTAAAACACTAATATTTCCAAACCAGCATTTGCAAGATTATAAAAACTTTGGCACTGACGAAATTAGCTTGGCCTTCATGTTTTTAAAATGATTTTACCTTAAACACTTGGGAAAATACACGGAAGTAGAATTTATAAGTTAAAGTTTGGTTTATTATTGTTATATTCGAAGAACCTTTATCGGTCTTTAACCAAATCCTTTAGCTCCAGTTTGGTCCAGCTTTAGGTGATACCCGAACAGAACTTGGAACCGAACCCCGTTTAAAATTAAAATCCGCTCGGAAAGGGGTCAGTTCCAGTGAAAGTTTTAATAAAGAATCTCTTTTTTTCTCATATATGAGTCATATAGCATCACTTCTTTGAGTATTTTAAACTATTCAGGTTTGTTCTCGTTTCACTATTCTGCTGATCGCAATTGAATAGAAATGAGAACATCAGCACTTTGACAAATTTGGAACATTAGTGGTGTTACGCATAATACAAAAAAATTGAAGGTTGTGCACAAAAAAATTCCATTGTGACGTCACAGACTCATTAAATCTTTGGTAACCAAAATGAAAATGAAATTAAATTATATCAACAATTAAATTAAAACAAGTTAAAACTAAAAAATTCAAATTCCCTATGACTTATCTGACAAGTGACGTCCCAGACTCACAAAGTTATGCGCACGCTTAATGGGGCAAGTGTTTGCACTACCTTGTATGTACTCATAACACCTATGATGTTACGGAAATCTTTAAAGAGTTTGAGTGACATACAACTTCGAGTGATTTACTTTTTGAGTTAATTTGAAGTTTGTTAAGTGATTTTTACGTTCTGTGATTTATTTTGATATTCATTTTGAATTCGATAATCGAAATTGGTAAAAGCTAAAATAACTAGAGGGTACAATCAAAAATAAAGCTAAGTTCACACAAGCAAATTAATTTTTCAAACAAACTGAAATTTGACCAAATAAAATGCATTTGCAAACCGATTTTAAGAGTTTGACAGGCTAAGTTTTTGAAAAGTATGTGTGCTGTCTGAAACAATGCGAACACTCTCTGTCAAAGTCAAATGTAAGAATAACCTGTGGCCTTGTCCGTATTATTTCAATTGTTGGGACCAGGGCTGCAAATCTCCTAAAAATCGGGAGGAGTTCGCTTTGGGGTTCGAACCGGTGAAACTTCTTGGCTTCGGGCTCAGTTAGAGGGCTCAGAAGGTCGCTAAACTTAGGTTCACGTTTGAACCGGGTTTCAGGAAAAACTTTGTTTTTTGATAACTCAAAAAAAAATGTGTTAATTGGAAAAGCCCTAAATATTTCGTTTTTTACATTAGAATTTGGAAGTTCCGAGTTTTGATATTTTCGATATAATATTCAAGCTCAAAATGAACGACATATTCTTTGGATTTCCCCGCATAACCCACAATGCATATTGGTTTTGTCATGGTAAGGGCATTTGCTTTCGCATTATTTTTGGCATTTTTTAGTTTTCTATGCTCAAATATATTTCTTATTAATGTAGTTTTGTTTATGTCAAATACACAGTCGTTGTCTAATTATTTTGCGACTGAATGTCTAGAGTGATCATCTGTCAAAGTGGTTGATTTTTTGTCTTCGAGTGTCATTCGTAAACGAAACTAGAAATACATGGGTATGTATAACTTTTATTGCTCTTGCTCTCTTCTCTCTTTTACGAAAAGGCAACTGTAAACGACGTTAAGTTGTTATTGTTATCTCAAAAGAGAGGGACAAATGAGAGCTAAACCATTACATAAAGCCATGTAGTCATATAGTTGCGTGCACTTGTGCAGATCTCTGGTGTACAGTGAACAATAATATTCAAACGGAAAACACGTGAGGTTGAAAATTTTATATAATATTTGAAACGAACATATTTTTGATTTTTTTTTGCTCCGGTTCAGGTACAGGGTCGTTCGGGTTCCAGGACTTTAAACGCCAGTTTAAGGAATACTGGATATCCAATACCGAACAAATGCGGCTAGAGTAAAAGGAAAAAGAAAAAGGATTGGAGAAGACGCCGGCTTAGCGCTATTTTAGTGATCTATGATAATTTTATATAATTTTAGGAGAAACTTAACTCAATCGGCGAAAGGCACGTGGATACATGGAAAAATACATGGTGGAATTAACAAGGTGAAGCCGTCAGCCTCTGCTTAGGGCCAGTTGATGTATGTTTGTGGGATAGAAACAGACGGCAAAACATGTACAGGGTATTTTGAAGTCGGGGTACTAGACTGCAGCGCTCTTACTTCTTTTAAATTAATCCTTGCTATTCTTAGCCATTTTTAAGAGTTGACTTGGCCACTTTTGAGCTCCAATAGTGCTGACCCTCTAATGAATAATATTTGAGTAGTTCTTGATGTACCCTCGCTGACTGCATACCTACATATACAAACATACTTACGTATACAGTTGTAGTGCGTGAATGGAAGCAAACCAAAGCCACAAAAATATGCCTTTTTCTCACACAATATGCCCATGGGTAGAAATTTCCTTTCTTTATGCAGCAGCAGCAAAAAACAAACAAAAACACAAACAGAAAAGAGAAAGAAAAAATGTTGCCTTTACTTTCGTCGCCACTTTAAAGCCAGGAAAAGCCGAAAAAATTGCTCAAATTCAGTTGTTTGCTCAAGTGTGTAAATGGATGCGTGTGAATAAGTAAGCGACTAAGTGAAGCTGACATTTTCATGGCACTTTAAGTTTATGTGTTGAGTTGAGAATAAAAAAAAAACGAAATTATTTATTTCTCCAAATTGACATTTACATTTCGCTTATTATGCTCATTGGCGAATTCCATATTATATTCACTTTTGAGGGTGAACTCCAAGTCTAGCAGTCCAGGCTCATCCTCGCGATACTTGGCCAAGTTCGCTACATGCAAGCAGATATCTTCCGTCAGATTATCAGCAATTCTGGCAATCATATTTGTGGTCTGATTATCTACGGTAGCAACAGCATCCACCATTTCCACAAACTGCAGCAAATTTGGTTTAGTTATTATCTGAAAGAAGCAGTTTAGTGAAGGGACAGCGAAGGGCTATGTCTTAATACTTACATTGAATTCACTAAGCAGAGGGGAACTCTCCTCATCACTGGGACCATCTTTTCCCGTAAGACTCGAGCTGCTGGGGCAGGTGGAACAGCTTCTAGAGTTGTTTTTGCTGGACAAGCGACTATCTTTGCTCGTGGACATGTCGCTGTCTTCACCAGTCCAAGGCGACAACCAGCGATCTTTCTTATGCTTACTTCTGTTCATTGTGGATTTATGACTTGACATATGAGAAGTTTAGTCCCTGCCTGATGCCAAAAGAGCCTAAACCTCTAGGGAATTATAAGTTGTAATCAGATGAATAAGTTTACAGAAATCATAGCCTACTTTTTGGGGCCATGTTGTCCCAGCTGCAATTCTCTTTTGGCCAATGCCATAAATTAACTGTTTAAGTCTCGTTTCCATTTTGGCGAGTTGCGCTTTTGATTTATGGCCTGCTTTGTTTCTGTTCGCTTTTCTTACCTGTTCCACATGCTCCGCCGCGTCTAAACAAATATCAAAAGGCAACAAATTGTGGCCATGCCATAAACGACCTTTACTTTAAGCTCAAATGTAGTACTAAAGCACGCTCTACACCCCAAATAGACGACGACGACGACAACAAGGTGGCACTTGCGGCTTAATTTTATGCCAGACGCAGTCGGCGCAAGGCCAACATGTGCCCAGGTGTCCTAAGGGCGGCCTATTTACGTTTTGTTCTCTCTACAAGTGGGCTTAAATCACAGAATTTTTGGGCAAAATTGGATATTACATTGTCTTTGACCATAAGTGATAGGTAACTGAACGGAGAGAGAAAGCAAAGTTGTAGAGTATAGCGTTAAGAACTTATGACTCAAGAGATTCGGAATCAAAACTTAATTCTTGGATTATGAAATTTGCTTTTGGATCAAGAGTATTCATTCTTACCCTACTTCTGGCATCAAACATTTTTGATCTAAGTATGAAATTCTCTGTTTTTCCCTTTTAAAATAATATAAATATATGGTAAAAAGTATGGTAAAAAGTATTAAATATTATCACTTTTGTGTGAGAAATTAAAAATGGCACTTTGTATTCAATTCTGATTGCATTTAAGCAAGAAAGTGTTATTGTTAACAATTCGTATACAATTTCTTGTGGTTTTCATCGCCTTGGAGTACAGACAGTTCTGAAACTGGCGCATAGAATAAAGCATCTTCGACCACATAATGTATATATATTCTTGATCGGCATGACGAGCTGAGTTGATATAGCCATCTCCGTTTAGCAATGGTATATCAGAACGGCACTGTATCGAGGATCACCGCAGTCCACAACTGCCCAACTCTATTTAGTTGAATCATTAATGTTCCTTTATACCAGGGCCAAAAGTCATTTCTATATTGAAGACTAATTTCTTTGCGCCAAATGCATAACTCATAAACTTTCTGTCGTGTGTTCAACCCCTGGAGCTGACAATTTTTTTTTTATTTTTTTTTTAATATGCCTTTTTTTCTTGTTTTGTGTCTTCGGCTTATGTTGTGGGTCTTTTACCTTTTCTTTCAATATATACCAAATTTGGTTGATCTAGAGCTCTACTACTTTAATATCGACTCGGCTGTAAAAAATAATAATTTAAAATTAATGCAAAAATGAAGGCTCGGGTATCTCATACATATCAAAAATACATTGCGTCAAGCCTATCAACTTAGCCCATGACTAGCCATATTTCTATATACGAAGCTCCTAAACTCTGTACAAAGCAATTTTGGGGATCAAACAGCTTCTCTAATAAATCCACCCGGATATATTTGAAAAGCCACTGACTTTAACAGCGGCAATATAGGGCATATGGAAAATTTGAATAATCTAAGGAAAATTGAATTTAAATCAAGCTTAGCTGAATCTTCATGGGAGGGGTAGAAATATGGCTCAGGAAAAATATCTCTAAATCATCTAAGTATATGAGTAAGCGAAATTGTTTAATTACATAAGAACGAAGAGAAGAGGTCCAAGATGTCTACCTTGAGAAACTCCGCAGATAACTTAGCCTGTAGCCCATGAATTTGATTTATGAAAGATTTACTGTTTCGTATCTAGTAGCCTTGAAAATCGTCTATATAACTTAATCAGCATGATAAGCCGAGTTTCATAAAAGCCCCATCCCAATGGACTGATTGAACTTAAATTTGTACTTTTGTTCGAGTTTCGGTATATTTTTTAGTTTATTCATAAAATGGAATTTTATTAATGAATGGTAATGCAATTAAAAACAGGGATGCAAACCGTTCGTGTTCGGATAAAACGTCTGGTTCGGTTCTCGGACTTTAAATTTGAAATGAAAGAGCTGTTTGGCCATGCGGAAGTATATTTATAAGATGAACAACATGGGATAAATACTACTCCCCCTCCCATATAACATCGCATTTATTATCAGAACATGATTTTTGTATGAGAGCTATACCATATGGTCACCCGATTTTGATGAAACTTTGTAGAATTGTGTGAAATTATATAAAATTACAAATTGCTTAGTTTCATGACGCTATTACTGAAAGCAGAATAGCTTTTCTCACTAGAAGTAGTTTTTGGTCCGATCGTTCCTATGGCAGCTATATTATGTAGTCGTCTAATTTTGATAAGATTTTGTTTTTTTAATTTTTCTAAGTCAGGAGACTCTATCTTTGAAATAAAAAAAGTTTTTCGACCGATCGTTCCTATGGCAGCTATATGCTGTAGTCGATATAAGAATTACACTTGATTTTGTTTGGAATTTTGGTTTCACAACAAAATGAAAATATTCAAAATGGCGCAAATATGCGCAAGCGTCGTACACTGTAGAACTTTACACTGAGAAAAAAAATCAATCTAAAATCTAGGTTGAAAATCTCTTTTTCGAGAATCTTGCAATCTTATAAAAAGAAGAATTAAAAAACTTAAAATGAGCTTAAAAATTAAAAACAAGATTTATCATCTTGCATACTTATCAAAAACTTTCCGCCTATATTCTAACCCACCTTGTCATAGCACCAATGCACACCAACTTCCCACTCTCCACATTCTTACCAACTTTCCACCCTATTTCCACCTACATCCCACCCACATACCACATACTTACCGCCCACATCCCACCCACTTCCCAACTACATCCCACCCAAATCCCTCCCACTTCCCAGTGATCATCCCGGAGGTATTTCAAACATCGGAAAATGAAAACACAAAAATGAATTCTCATTTTCACATTACAAACCGAGTTTCAAGTCAATCGGGTGAAAAATAGTATTTTTCATGCAGAATTTTCCGTGAATTTTCGCGAATGGGGGCGGATTTTCCCCACATTGAAAAATCACATTTCAAATTATTTCGTATTCTGTCCTTACAAACCGAATTTCAAGCCAATAGGATGAAAAATATTTTTTGGATGCAGAATTTTCCGGCCATTTTCCTCGTGGGCGAATTTTTCAAAATCGGGAAAATACGTCTCGAATTATTTCGCGTACTTTGCTTACAAACGAAGTTTTAAGTCAATCGGATGAAAAACAACATTATTCCCATACAAACTTTTCCGACGCTTTTCCCACTTTTCACTACTAACAGAAACTCCTGTCCAAATTTCATCTTTCTACCTCTTACCGTTTAGGCTGTGTGATGATTGCCAATCAGTCAGTCAGTCAGGACACTTTTATATTTATAGAGATTGCACCTTATTACAATAAATAACAAAAGAATTCTGCCTTGAGGGCGCTTCATAGTTATTAATGGTTTGCCATCAAATTGAAAATGGCCAGCGTGGCGCGAAGGAAGAGAGTCAGCCGCACATGTCAGCAGTCGTGTGTTCGAATGGTTGCCTGACTCGAGTGAAGTTTTTTTTTGTTATTAAATTGTATTTTTAACAAATAGAGTTTTTTTTATTCTTTCGATATGAAGAAAACACACTTCTAGTAAATAGTTTGAGCACTTAAACTTTTTTCTCGTTTTGGAGAGCAATGGGTGCTGCATTGAGGAAATGCTTTCTTAGTACAACGCCCGATCAGAAGCTATTGTGAAATTGTAAAATTCCTAACTATTACGGTGTTTGCTGCAGACTGATGATCACATTTAATGTCACTTTATGTATAGAGATATAAATAGATGTATTTTGTTAAAAAAAATAATAATAAAAAATAAAAAACAACTCGTCTCTTCTGGGACTTGAACCACAACATTTTCGACCCAATGAAGCTTTTTTGGCATCTACTTGTCATCCACTAAGTGCAGTCGGCTATTGGTCGTAAATTTTTTGGCGCAACCAACTGCAGTGTAAGAACTCAGCTGGCAGAAATCTCGGCGCAGCTGGCAGAAACATCGTCGTGCTGAGTTCTTATACTGCGACTGGTGGCGCCTTAAAAGCGACGGACAACAGCGGTCGACTGGCCGCTTGTGGTTAATCCCTGCAGTTCAAGTCCCAGTACTGGCGGATTAATAATTACCATTTATATAAGTTTTTCAGAAAGAACCCAAATGTTAAAATAACTAAAAAAACACAGTAAAAATAAAAAAAAAATGCTTAATAATTAATTAATTTTTTTTGTCTTCCCTTTTCATATTAAAAAAGGAGCGTAAGTTAAAGTCGGCTCTAACCGACTTCGATATACCCGTTACTCATGTAAAAACATGTTTAACAGTGTTCCTGCGTCCCTTAGTTTGACCATCCGAAAAGTATGCAACATTTTTTTAGGGTGGGAGGGGTGGGTGGCGGGGGGGGGGGGGGGCGGTTGGTTCACTATTTTGCTAATAACTTGAGAACCGTTCATCCGATCTTTTATTATTTCTTCGGCAAATTCGATTTCATTTTGCTAATTACTAACTATCTCTAGAAGGTACGAATCGTCTATCTTTAAAACTGTAGGAGATATAACGTTTTTTCCAAATTGCGGGGGCGGGAGGGGGCGTGGCCAAAATTTGAAACAAACTTGATCTGCGTGCAGAAAAAGAAGCATTTGTCCCATACATGTCAAACCTCTATCTCTTACCATCTCTGAGATCTAGGTGTTCATACCGACGGACGGACGGACGGACGGACGGACGGACAGACGGACAAGGCTAAATCGACTCGGCTGTTGATGCTGATCAAGAATATATACACTTTATATGGTCGGAAATGATTTCTTCTGCCTGTTACATACATTTGCACGACTTTAGTATACCTTTTTTGCTCTACGAGTAACGGGTATAAAAATGAGATGAGTTTCATCTTAAAGTCGAGTATTAGCGATCTTAATTCAAGATTGATTGGTTCAGATAATCTGGTCTTGGTCGAACTCTGACATCGTTTCTCTTTGATTCAAGATTATAATCTTGATTTTAGATTGATTTTTTTCTCAGTGTAAAACTATAGAACCACGATTTTTAATAATTTCCTGGTTTTTAGGTGTTCAGTTCAACTAATCAAGAATAAGAAAAAAAAGTGTGAGTGTCGCTAGCACTCACGTCTTTGATGTGAAACATAATGCTTAGTTTAAGAGCTAATTTTCAAATTACAAGCTCTCTCAATGGTATAAAAATTAGCATTCGCACTCTTTCGAAAGAAGAAAGTTAACGGGGAGTGGAAATACAGAAAATCCAGATCCAACCAAGCTAGTTCCCATTTAGATCCCACTCAGATACTACGCTGATCCCACGTAGATACCGCCCAGATCCTACCCAGATCCCACCCAGATCTCACCCAGATCCCTTCCAGATCCCACCTAGATCCCTTCCAAAAACCACCCAGAAACCGGCCAGATCCCACCCAGATCCCACCCAGATCCCCAGATCCCACCTATATCCCACCTAGATCCCATCCAGATCCCTTCCAACTCCCACCCAGATCCCTTTCAGATACCACCCAGATCCCGAGATCCCACCCAGATACCGCCCAGATCCCGCCCAGATAACACCCATCCCACCCATTGTAATTGAGCTGGTTGCAAACGGATCGGTAATGAGGGAGTTGACCGCCAGATGTCGATACACTACCATTATACTGGGCAGCGATATAAACAGACTCACTTAAGGAACACCCAAGGGTCAACTGGTATTTATCTGGTTGCAAATGGCTGCTAGATGGGACAATTCTCTCCCGCCTATGCCATCTGGCATTAAACTGGTTGCAAATGGCTGCTGCCGGGGACAATTGTCACATTCCTATGACATGCCTGTGTAAAATGGACGACTAAAATACATGGAGTTAGATAGGAAGTGCAACCAGTTGCAAGATTTTAGCGACCGATACATTTCTGGTTGTAAACTAGACACTTCCCTGCAAGGTAGTAGCACTCACTCTCCCTCTCGCGTTGTTGTTGTTGTGGTAGTTTTCTCTCCCTGCAGGGAAAGTATCTAGTTTACAACCAGAAATGTACCTCTCTCAAAAACTTGCAACTGGTTGCACTTCCTGTCCAAATCCATGTATTGGAAGTCGTTCATTTTACACGCGAGCATGTCATAGGCTTGTGACGTCCCCTGCAGCGGCTCCATTTGCAACCAGTTTAATGATGACGGCATAAAGCAAGAGAATTGTCCCTCCAGCGTTTCCATTTTCAACCAGATAAATCCCAGTTGACCCCCGTGTTCCTCATGAGTTTTATATCTTGCTGGTAGTATATCGACATCTTGCGGTCAAATCACTCATTACCAATTTGCAACCACCTAATTCCAATTTAATTACAACTACCTGAAATTAGTATTTTTAACGAAAATTTCTTCAGAAGCTTATGTTTGTTGTTGCCCAACTCCTCCGAATTTGGCAGTTTTGCTACCAGATTAATTCTACATGTACTCCAACTAGGTGTATGACTGTATTTTTTTGTTACTAGTTAACAATTTCACTACAGGGCTGTTTTGATTTTTTTTTTGGCTGAGCCATGGCAAAGAACTGTAAGTGAAATGTTGGGGTGGGTGTGTGATCTTAAACTCTTCTCTGCATCTCTGCCGCCCCCATCACCAATCTTCCCCCTGCCATCACTCTACCAACCGTCTTTGTGTGTGGGGACAGCCCCCGAACCAACCCAAAACAGAACAAGCATAATATGGTTGGCGTCAGTGTCACGTGACGCTCAAATCAAATTTTACCCAACCGCCTTTTGTTTGGTTGATCTTGACCCCTTCCCCAAACAAAGCCGTCACCGTCCCGGGACACTGAAATCAAATTTTACTCCTACTAAAATCGTCCGTACCGGAAATTAAAGATGTTACAGCATCAAAAAAATCTTCTTGCAACAAAAAAAGAAACAAACACCGCTCAATCTTAAGCACCTTAATTTTGTGACTCATGAGTTTAAATATTTTGAAATTTAATTGAGTATATTTTATTTTTTAGCCTGTTTAATAACTATTTTTTTGCTGTTAATCATATCTTTAGTCAGATTCTTTATTCACCTTTCGTTGGCCCCAGATGGCCAAAATTTCACCTTATAATTTTATATACGGGTCGGTTCATGAACCACTGCAGTGTTTCACTCTTCATTTATAATTACTTTTATGAAGACCTGTTTTGGATTTTGAGTTTCAGGGTATTATGAATTTCAAAGTGCTCCATACAAACGCTAAAGATGGTACGGATATTGAGAACATCGTTAGTGGTACATACCCGAGACTTTCGTGGAGTAGAGCGTACAGCAAAAACGAAACGTACAGAAAATTCTAAAAAATTCCACCATTAAAGCAAGTGTCTGGGCTGGTTAGCCCGCGCAAATCGGCCTCAAGTTTTAAGGACATTTAAAGATTTTGTCTTTTCCAACTGGACTGTAAGAAAATAATTACGCTTCTGCAAAGAAAATAACGTGAAGAAAATCGATGGCTAAATTCCGCAGCTGAGACCAAAATACGACCTTGAAATTTGAGGTCGATTTGAACGGGCAAGGAATTTATTTTATACTCATGTTTTTGCTGAAATTTTCTTAGAATTTTCTGTAGATTTGTTTTTGCTGTACGCTTTGTTGACTTTTTTCACCCATACAAATCAACCTTCTCTAATGTACAGCCTTTTTGTGGAATTATTGACTGAATCTTCTGAAAGAGAGCCAGTGTAAGTGGTTTTTTGTTTTCATTTGGCTGTCTTCCATTGCCAATACTTGGTATTAGCACATTTGTTTTTGTAAAGCATCGAGACATACACACACACACACAGCACTTGTCATTACCCAGGTTTTCTCCATCCCTTTCGAGTGGTTGTTGTAGTTTGACAAATGTATGTTTGGCCACCAATTACTTGGGATATTTTTTTATTAGGGTTCTTGTTAGGTCTCAATTTTTCCAATTTAAATGCTAATTTTTGTAGCCAATTTTTAGCTTTTAGGCCATAGTCCGCCCGTTTTGCATTTGTTTTATGTAAATTGGTTGTAGCGTGTAGCGCACTTTTGACTTGCAATGAGTATGTGTGTTAGTGTCCTCGGCTTAATAAAGTCACCTACTTTAAACGAACGACAATGACATTGTGCGTATGTTGCCAGTCCGTGCTAAACGTAGACGAAGGTGACTCCCCTTTGGCCATGTGTCGCACATACGCATCCGGTGTTGGCATTGGCATTAGGCTGGCTGCTCGTCTGTCCTGCTGCCACCCCCTGACATCGTTTGCCGTTTCCGGCTTGCGACTCTTTTTTTATGTCATGCCTTTTATTTGCTCTGTGCACTTTTCTGCTCATTGTCGCCTCCTTGCGCTCTGCTATATTTCATATTTTTCTGTGCTGCCATACAGGCACATTAAGCTGTAAAAGGTTTTAAATGCTGCCGTCCCTATAAGTTTAAGTGCACATAAATTTCACTTGGCCTGAGGCTTTGACAGCAGCAGATAGAAGCAATGGAATATTTAAATATTCTAAAGAAAACTAAATTTTCACCTTCAACTCTTTGACAATCTTCACGCCTCTCTTTGCATAATGCGATGGGGTGTTAATGTGTTGTTGCTGTCTTGTTGGCTACATAAAAAATGAAAGCCCAAGTTGCCAAATGTTTGAATTAATTACACATTTGTCAAAATTATTCAAAAGTCTCGCAAATGCTTATACTTACTCGGAATGCGAATGCGAGAGCCGCCGCAGACATGAATAGTTAATACAAATGCCGCCATGACAGAGACTGCGGTTGCTGGTTGAGTGTGCGAGTGTATGTGCGTGTGTGTGTAATAAAGCTAATGAGTTTGTGCCCGACTAATTCCCCGAGGCAGTGGCAACATTTTTATGCCCACATTTGCCATTAAAATGGTTTTATTTCACAAGATTATGGCAGGCCGACATTTTTCAACAAAGTCACCAAATTCTGATGACAAACTTTTGCCACATGTGACTGCGGCTTGCGCCTAGAGGCTAGCAAATTGAATTTAAAGTCTGGCACCAGATTTCCTACCTTCATTCGCACACAATTAAACTCAGCTTTATCTCCATTAAGTTCGCATTAATATTTCATAAATGCAAAACTCAGAAAAAAACGCATTTAAAATTTATGTTGTACATTTAAGTTTTTAATTACATTTCGCTGAGCGGGGGAATGGGAATGAGCACAAGAAATCCTTAAATGGTCTGCGTTTAATCCTTTCGCGGCATATGATTCAACGCGATGCGACTTAATGAGGCGCATTTCCATGCTGAGCACGCAAATGCCGTTGCTCCATAAACGAAGACAAACAAAAAGCAAACCTGGGCGGGAAATGAGACGCACAGACGCGGGCACACACACACACACACCGATAGCTCTTATCGGCTGCAGTTTATCACTATTATAATCTGCAAATGGCTTAGAAAAATATTTCAAGTTAAATTTAGAACAGGAAACGTTCCTGCTTATGAGTGAATGGTGGAAAGGTACACTCAGAAAAAGACTAGGTAATTTGGCTTAATTTATAAATTAAAAAATAGAGGGAAGACAACTTCGGCTCGACCGAAGTTTATATACCCTTGGAGCATGATATATGCGGATATATATTTATCCAATTTTGATCAAACTCTCCAAAATTGTATTGAAACAGATAAAATTCATAACTAGAAAGTGTAAAGACGCCACCATTGATAATAAAAAAGAATTCCTCACTAGAACTTCTTTTTCGACTGATCGTTCCTATGGCAGTTATATGATACAGCCACTCGACTGCAACGCTTTTACTTGTTAATCTTGGAGTAAGCCCGGCATGATCTTCGATATTCTAGGATATTTTACAAAATTCAAGCTTTTAAGAGTAGCCTTTCAGACATGCTGGAACGACCGATTGTGATAGTGGTGTTCAGTGAGCATGGTCGTGGGTTCGAATCCCAGTTGAGCCCAAAAATTTTTATATTTCTTTGTTTTCCAGAAGTCAAAACTGGTGGTGTGGCCTTTAAAGTGTATAAGGATGTCCTATGGCATTTAGCATGGCGGAGGAAAGGAAGAAGAGTTATCTTTATTTGGGATCAAATTAATATTACATATCGAGCTTAAATTAATCTCGAACATGCTTAAAATTATCCAGTTTTGTGATTATATTGTGCTTGAGTTTTTTTTTGCTTAATTCAATCTTGTATAAGATTACCCCGGGATACATGTAATCTTCCTTAGGATTAAATATGTCGGAACAACTCAATATTTTTTCTGATCGGGTCAAGCATATCCGGGATTGTTTTCATTACCGCTTTGGCTTGATTTGATCCCGTACACTGAGAAAAAAAATTCAATCTAAAATCTAGATTAAAAAACTCTTTTCGAGAATCCTTCCATTTTGTAACAACAAGATTGAAAAAACCTTGAAATGAGATTAAAAATCTTAAAAACAAGATTTATCATCTCGCAATTTAGTTAAAAAACTTTATGATATATATAAATAGATTAATTTTGTTAAAAAAAATATAAAACAAAAATAAACAACTCGGCTCTCCTGGGTCGATCCTCCAATAAAGCTTTTGGCATCCTCTTTACCGAGAATTTTTAGCGCAACCAGTTGCAGTATAACAACTCAGCTGGCATTGTCGTGCTGAGTTCCTATACTACGACTAGTGACGCGCTAAAAATGAGGCTCAACAGCCGAGAGGGCTGAGTGGCGACGCAGTGTGGTAAATCACCCCGAGGTACTCAGTTCAAGTCCCAGTACAGGGAGATTAATAATTAACAGTTATATAAGTTTTTCGAAAGAAAAATTGTTAATAACAAAAAACAAAAACAAAAAATAATAACAGCTTAATATAATTTTTTGTTTTCTTTCTATAAAAAGAGATTGTTTCATCTTAAAGTCGAGTATAAACGATCTTATCCAAGATGATGAAGGTTAAATGAAAATTGAGAATATAATCTTGGGTTAGATTATCTGGTTTAGTCGAATTCTGACCGTTTCTCTTTGATTCAAGATTTTAATCTTGATTTTAGATTGATTTTCTTCTCAGTGTATGGATTGATTTTTTTTTGAGTGTGTGGTCGGAGATGCTTTTGTAAAAGCATCACAAAGTGGCCTTGACCTTAAAAATGTCATATTCATTAGGTGCAATCTAATGTCCACATATGTGTAAAAAGATTCTAACTTTCCTTTAAGTATATTATTCTCAACGCAACTTACTTAAAATTGTTACGTTACAAAACGAACGAAATTCCATTCTGTTCTTACTAGAAGTCTAAAATTCTTTAAAAGAATTCTTACGTCGGATACTATTTATATGTCCGAAGCTGATAACACTAGTGTCAAAAGTTGAAATCTATTTATACCATAATAAAGTTTGATAGTTTTTAGCATAAACGGTCTCAAATCGATTTGATGTACTAGCGCTATTTGTGTTGTTTACAGCGAGTTGAAATAATCAATTTGTATTTCAGTGAAAATTTCAAGAGAAGCTTTTCGTTAGATATTTTTTGACAACTTTCGTCGTGGATTAACTCAAGAAGATTGTGCTGGTGAAATCAGTTCTTTGTAAGGCTGTAAAGTGAAAAAGGTTTGTTCGTGTTGGATTCCGCATAATTTGACAACCGCTCAAAAAATTTCTCATGTGGATTGGTTGAAAGAAATGTATGGTGTGTGGTTTGACTTGGCAAAGCGAGCTCACAACAACTCAACACTTCACAGCAACAACTTTTTGACCGACCAAAGTGTCGAACAGTCCTGGTTTAGCACCCAACGATTTCATTTTATTCCCAAATATCAAAATTAAACTGGTGAACGTTATTTTACGCAGCGCAGTACGAAGCTGTTGATGCGTCTGACACCCATGTTCTGGAAATGCCTCAATCGGAGTGGAAAAAGAGCTGCCAGCTTGGAAAATTGGTTAGAGCGAATATACTCTATTTTTGAAAACCCCCCCCCCCCCCCCCCCCCTTATGTGAAACATCTTTAATTTCGTAGTAAAATTTGATTTTAGCGTCACGTGACGCTGCTTCGCTGCGCTGACGTCATGCATATTTTGTGTTCATGTTTTAGCGGACAGTCCATTGAGGAGGGGGGTGAAAAAGTGAAAAAAGAGGGGGAAAGAGAAGGGAAAGTGGGGGAAATGGGAGGTACTAAACAGTGACACTGATTTGATGTGATTCGAAAGTGACTAAACAGTGTCTTGACAGTGATTTGACAGTAACTTGACAGTGACTAAACAGTGACTTGACTGTGACTAGACAGTGACTTGACAGTGGGTAAACAGTGACTTGAAAGTGATTAAACAGTGACTTGACAGTGACTAAGCAGTGACTAAAAAGTGACTTGACAGGGACTTGACTGTGACTCGACAGTGGTTAAACAAATCTCTATCGTCACTGCAAAGACACTGTTTAGTCACTGTCAAGTTACTGTTAAGAACTTGACATTGCCTTAAACAGTGTCTTTACAGTGACTTAACAGTGACTTAATAATGACTTAACAGTGACGATAGTGATTTGACAGTGACTAAACAGTGACTTGACAGTGACTAAACATTGTCTTGACAGTGACTTAACAGTGACGATAGTGATTTGACAGTGACTAAACAGTGACTTGACAGTGACTAAACAGTGTTGAAAAAAGTGACTTGACAGTGACTGATCAGTGACTCAACAGAATTACGGAAAGGAGAAAGAACACAGCAGCCAGTTGTCTTGTTGTTGGTATTTCTAGTCCCTGTTTTCTTCTTTTAAAAAATTTCATTGCTGATTCATATACCATTGAGAGAGCTTATGATTTTGAAATTAAGCCCTTAAATTTAGCATCATGTTTCACATCAAAGCCACTACATTCGATACTTACAACTTTTTATTTATTTTCAACTTGCTATAAAGTTGTTTGAAAAACGGCTTGTGAGCAAATTGTTAAACATAACAAGTAAGAAGGTCAGTCATGCCCAACTGCGAACTTTCTTTTGCTCATAACTTGAGTTTGATTCAGGTCAGTAAATAATTATAATCTTGTTAACGAAATATCTCTATTCGCATTTCGGTTCCCCTTATAAAAAAATGTTTCGTTTAGGGTTTCGGCTTCATGCTTCATGATTTCATAGAAAATTCAATTTAATATTACTCAGTTTGTTTTGTTTATAAACGTTATACTGAAGTAAATATGCTTAACTGGCTGCAAACATTGTCTTCATTTTCAACAATTTTCTACAAAATGTGATTTACCTTTAGTACCTAACTATTTGTTTCCTTTTTATTGTATACACCTTCCGCAGGAATTGTTGTTTTTTGTTGGTTTTTTCTTTTCAAAATAATTTCATCATTTAATATGCCAACAAGCTTCCATGGAAAACAGAATGATACCATCATCTAGTCAATTCGAATCGTGCATATTGCGGGGAGAGGGAAACTGATTTTAATTTAATTTTTGTTTGTTTTCTGTTGACCAACAAAATGAAAATAAAGCCAGCTGTCACTTCCGGCGCGGTAGCAAAGCCCAATTCTTGTCCCAAAATTTATCGAACAAAATCCAGTGTGTGATGCGATGCGCCGGAAATCGTTGCACACAATCCCTGAGGTGGCGGAAAAGCGTGCCAATGTGTTCCGGTGTCGCATCCCGCCTCCACTTAAATAGCTTTCAACTTAAACTCTTCCACTCACCCGCTCTGTATCTCTCTCTCTGTTATTTGTTCCACAGATGGTCATAAATTCACGTGATGTGATTTGAATCAAGCGGCGTTAAGTGCAACAAGCTGTGCTTTTGCTTTTGATGGATTGTTGCAATTTAGTTGGAATTAGCTAAATCAAAAGGCAAAATACCTGTCACACTGGACGACTTATGTATGTTTCATAACAGATAACGACACAGCGACACCAGCACCAAACAACAACAACAACAACAACAGCACCAACAAAGAGGCAGCCAGCAATATGTTGACCACACATCACTTGCATCATTTGCACCATCATCGAGGCAGCACGGCTGTGGAATTGGATAAAATCACCAATTTGAATACGGTAGGTGATAAGGATAGGATTAAGTGGATGAATATTTTATTCAACAAATTGGATTGAGGAGTGAGAATGTGTGAATCATCTTAGTTTAAGTGTTGCAGACTAGCTGACTAGATTCAGATAAAGATCCGCAGAACAGAGATTGAAAACGAAAAATAACACTTTGACAAATAATGCACACAACGGGGGCTCCAGTTGGAATCTTATTAAATCAGCAAATGTACTAAGTCAAATGTCTTAAGCAAATTTCAAATTTCAACGTCTAAATTTTTTTTTGGCGTTGTGTTTATGTAAATGTTAGGTTGCTAAGCAATCTTTTTTCTTTTTGGAGAAATATTTAATGAAGATACATTATTGTTCATTTGAATTGCTTCATTTTCGGATTATTTTGCATTTTACTTAAATCCTAATTTCATTGACACATAGTTATAACTAAGAAGTAACAGTTTTACTGACACATAGTTATAACTAAAGTTATAGTTTATTGTAAAATTTAGCCTAGGGGTTTCTAGAAAAAACAAATCGCACACTAAAAAACTGTTAGTCTAACAATACTGTCCACAAGCAAACTAATCAAGAGTCAAAACGCGAAGAAAATAGGTACATTAATCTTTTCCATCCATAGTCAAGATAACAGGGCAACTTGTCAAGTTACTGGCTCCAAGCTAACAAGCTGTCAAGATGACGGCGTGCCATGATTAGCCATGTTGAAAGCTAATAATTTCACAAATTTTTAGGAAATTATGATTTATATTTGGCTAAAGAGCTATCATTGCAGAATTTGCAGGATTTAAAACATAAACTATGGTTCCATTCACTAACAATTTGATCAAGTATGATCGAGAAGTACGCCAAATTGGCCAATCTAGCAATATTTAAATAAAAATTCCTAAAAAATTGGCTTAATTTTATTAGCTTAGGGCTTTCTTTTCTATTCACATTCAGGGGAAGAGAGTAACTTGAAAAAGGCAATCGCGCAAACAACAACTATAATTGTGAATACTTAGGGGAGAGTGGGGGGTTGTGATCATAGTTTTGTTTTTCGAACATAACTTCGCCAAAAATCAATATTTTTTCGTTCTGTAAATTTTGTATTTTAGGTAAAAGATGGACAAAACTTTTCTTTTCTCTTTTTTTAAAAAAAATTTTTGGGTTTTTTTATTTCATATTGGAAAAAAGTGATTTTTTAGACATTTCGAAAATTTGTGGGGGTTGTGAGCCACCCATCTAAAAGTTCAAAAATCATGTTTTTGGACCATTATTCTTTATTAAATGAAAAATGAACAATTTTTCTCATATTCTGAATTAAGAAATATCAATGAAGAGTGAAAATTGATTGACGGCATCAGGCTTGTTTTCTTTTATATACGAGCACTTTTTGATTGTGGCTGTTCTTTTGTTTGCCTTTTTCAATGTTTTTTTTACTTCTTTGGAGAGTTTTTCCACTGTTTTATTGTGCGTCATTGCAATATTCTCTTTGTAAGTCAAAACCGACTTTTTTTCAAAGTGGCTCACAACCCCCATATCTCACTTTTTTTTGGTGACGTCACATAACCAAAAAGAAATTGTTAACAAAAAAAACATATTTCTATCAAAAGGCAATTGACCAAAGATATTTCCCTCATACTTACATTTGTCATTACGAAAAAAATTTTGTATAATATTCACAAGTCAAAAATGAAAAAAAAAACTTTCTTTTTTGAAAAAAAAGTCGAGTTCTGGTTCACGAACTTAAAGAAGGTGTAGACTGATAGGTTGCTTGCCAAAAGTTAGGTAATAAGAAGGGAGACACATGACATAAACAAAGATTTTAAATAAATATTTTTTTTGTGGCCAATATTCAGTGGCACACACACCCCAGCACCCCCCAAACCCCCAACATCCCCACGTTTTCATATAAACAAATTGGCTGTGTGATAACAAATAAAACGAAAGATAGGTAAATTTTATTTGCATTAAAACAAACCATTTTTCTAAATAAAACCCACTTTCCCGATAGTTCCTATGACAGCTATAAGATATAGTCATCCGATTGACCAAAACTTTCAAATCTTTGTTATAGCGCCTAACATTAACATTAAAAACAAAAAAAACAAACCCACTTTTAGTCACATAAATAGTGTGCTAACAGGCCCGGCGCGCGCCCGAGCTCACGACCAGCATTACTATAAAATGTTCTCTCGGTTTATTGTTCTATCGAAATTTTATTTTGTAGAGGAAAAACTGAAATTAACCTGATAAACTGATAACCGGTTATGTTAACAAAGGTTTAAGGGTTACGGTTATAATATAATAATATTTATATTATTATACGGGTGATGGTTTCGCCTTTATCTGTACAGGAAAACTTTTTCATCCATAGATCTTGTATTAACATACAAGCACTAAGTGAAAGGATCAACTTGATAACTCAATTTCTTTTTTTGCTCGGAAAACGTCAAGGATTCTAATTGCTAATGAATTTCTGTTTCAATTTCGAAATTAGGTCCAAGGGAAATGGCAGCTATTTACCTTCAGCAATGTCGCCTTTAAGTATGCAAAAGTAATTTTGAAGCGGAAATGCGCAAACTTAAAAGCTTTGCAGTGACCTTCAATGTTGCAGTTGTCGTTCGAATTCATTCAACTGCAGTTGCATTCTCTAAAGAATATTAAAAACAATATTTAAGAAAGAACACACATGCAGTTCAAACTTCAAGCCAGTTAACAATGAAAATCAAAAATTAAAATTAAAAATAAAAGTACAACACAAAGCAGCTTTTCCCCATATTTTTCACGGCCAAAGTGAAAAATGTTGCTTGGCCAAAATGGCGCAAAAGGAAAATGTGAAACACGTTTATTGCCATTCATTATATTCTCGCGAGCTGTTGCGCAAAGTAATGAAGCACTTTTACACCAGGCAGCCGGGCTGCCATCCTTTTACAGAGCTGCTTCGCCTCCATGCCCTGCCAATTTGTTAAGTGACGCTGATGAGTGTCCAGGCTTAAAGAAAAATGGCCAGCTGGCTGGTTGTCCTTCAAGGTTTTGGAGTGGAAATAATAATTTTATTTTTCCTTCTTCTTTTTTTGGGTAAAAACTACAAGTAATTTTCATTAAACGAGCGCAAAACAAGCGCCAATACATCTTCATTTGTTTTGAAGTAATAAATGGCATGTTTGTTCGGACATTTAGTCTGGACAACTCGCACTCAGCGATAAAAACTAAAAACTTGCGCTTCAGTACAGTAGATGTGGTAAAAGTGTGTGTGTGTGTGTGAAGGTTATACCGCACAACAGGAAGCTATATAATAAAATATGAAGCAAACAAAAGATCCCATTCAAGGCTGCCACATAGACTCATTGTTGAACTTCGTCATGTCTGCTGGGTAGTTGCCCATTCGCCGCTCGCCTAATTGTCAGTCAGTTTGATTGATAATGCAAACCCAGAGTTCCCATCGTTCTTATTGCCTGCCATTGAGTGCGTGTCCTGCTGCAGGCAACATGGAAATAAAAGCTGTTAGCAAAAAACACACACTGGCCTAGGGCCACCATAGAAGCATCTTATCGATTTCATGGATTACGCGCCAGTTTTGTTATCATTTACACCCAAGCTCTAAATGGCCATTGCTGCAATTGTGGCTTAGATCAGCAAAAGCGAGCTGAATAGAGAGGGCAAAGGGTGGAGGAAAAACGATTCGATTCAATTTTTAAACAAAGAGCGGCATTTGGCCTAAATAATTGTTGATTGGTCCATTACTTTCATTTTTTTTTTTTGTTTATTGTTTATTGTTTACTTTAGGTAAAAACGCAAAAGAAAAGTTGTACGGGGCACATGACGGCTGTAGCGCTCAGAAAGTGGTGTGGACTAAGCTGTTTTGCTAAGAGCGCGAAAGAGTACAACAAATTAGTTATGTGCTGTGTCCTTAATTTTATAAAAAAAAAAAAACATATAGGGAGCTGCCTCATCCAATAAAGATAAATTTTGTGACACATACTAAACACATTAGTTACAAATTACAAACATGCAATGGCTCTCTGAGACAGACTTATTTTGGACTAAGCTTTTTTGCTAAGAGCGCGAGAGAGAGTGAGCATAAGGGGGATCACACTCACACAAATTAGGTAATATGCATGGCTCTCTGAGACAGATGATAGTTGCTACATCCCACTGCACCACAAAGCGAACGTCAAGCTAGAGTATCGTAAAACTATCGCATTCGAACTCAAAAGTGATACAACAGGCGAAAGTATCGTCAAATTATTGCATTCGAGCTTGAAAATGATATGTGAATAGGGAGAAAAATGATATTGACGAAAACGTACAACCGATGCGGTTGTATCGAAAAAGGCTCGCTATCAATTGGTAAAGTGAGTTGCAAAAGGTATCGAAGAAGGCTCGCAAAAACTATCGAAAAAGGCTCGCAAACGAATCTTTTGCAAGCTATTGAGAACGAAACTTTCCCTTTGCGGATCGACTGTTTTCTCGATAGTTTAGCACGTTGATGTTTCGCGTAAGTGTCGTTAGCGATATTTTTTACGAGCTTTTGGTTCAGTGGGATGTGTTAGAATGTGTGAAGAGCGGGGGAAGATGGAAAGGAGGGTGGGTCAAGAGTTATGAGCGGGTGGGGAAAAAACGGGATAGCCAATTTGGATTGAATTATAATTGAATAATGCTAATGCTGCTCTGAAATACACATTCTTCATATAATATCGCTAGCCCCGAAATTCACTATGTGGTCGTACGGGAGAAGTATGTCTTCAGCATCCACTCGACTGGCAGGGACTAACATATAATTTCGGAATTTTCGAGAGCCTAGAAAATTTCATTGTGTCCTTTAGGACGGGTTGTACGGGAAACAACAGAATTTCTTAAAATAATCTTGGACGCGGACAAAGTCGCGGCAGGTTCAGCTAGTATTATATATTAAGTCGGCAAGTAAAACATTTGAAAACGACGTGCATGGAAGCTGGGACGAGGACCATCAATGATCAATGAGGTGCCTGCCCCATTCCAACTTGTACGCAGAGGACCCAATTGACTTTAATTCAGAAATTCCGAGCAGCAAATCAGCGGTAATACCAATTCCCATATACCAAAACGCCCTTGATGATATGATGCTGATTAATTTAGGAAGACAGATACTGGAGCATTAGAATTCGCCAAATATGTCTCAAACCCCTAAGCAGTCTTTCTTGTGGAAAAGGACCCAGCATAACTGTCTTTCAACACCACCATATGTAAGATGTCAGATGTGGCCAGTGTAAATTAACATTTCACATCATCATAAAATTCCGTGCGTTCCTCTAAAATGACATCTGATTGTTCATACGAACGGACGGACAGACGGACATGGCTATATCGACTCGGCTGTTGATGCTGATCAAGAATATATACACTTTATAGGGTCGGAAATGGATTCTTCTGCCTGTTACATACTTTTGCACAAACTTAATATACTCAATGTACCTTCGGTACAGAGTATAAAAACGCCTAAAATCATATTATTAAAATCAAAATGTGTCTAGCGTAGGCGAAAAAAGCATTCATTTTGTGCGTAAATTGTTTAGAACTACGACCAATAGATATTGCGTTATTGTTAAAAGAAATTTAAGAAAGGACGACAGAGTTGCCGAACAGGGATAAGATGAAAAAACTAGACAAGTCGAAAAGTCACCAAAGCAGGTGTGCAGAGCCCAATGAAGGGGCCGTCGCAAAAATATGGGCTTGTCATTTTTCAAAATATTTTGTTTATTTACTACTTTTGAATGAAATTGATATCTTTTTACTTTTTGCAAACCACCGGTCATTGTAGGTCTACCGGGTGACTCAGAATCGGCTGCCAAAGTAAAAAGTTTAATACCATAAAAATGTTGCATGCAATAATAAAAACATATTAATTATACTCTGTACCGAAGGTACATAGAGTATATTAAGTTTGTGAAAAGTATGTAACAGGGAGAAGGAATCATTTCCGACCCCATAAAGTTTATATATTCTTGATCAGCATCAACAGCCGAGTCGATATAGCCATGTCCGTCTGTCCGTCCGTATGTCCGTCCGTATGAACAAACAGATCTCAGAGATGGTAAGAGATAGAGGTTTGACATGTATGGGACAAATGCTTCTTATACTTGCAGGCAAATCAAGTTTATTTTTAATTTTTGCCACGCGATTTATATTAAAAATGATGTTAAACTAATTTAAATGAACAAAATTTAATAAAAACATATTTTTAATTATTAAAAATATTTATATTCATCAAAATTAAGTCCTTACTAGGGAACGGTTAATTTTGCTTTAAAATGTTGTCAATATAGGTATAGATGAGATACGGGGATCAGAGGAGGCCGACAACATGTTAAAAATGTACGTGTTTTCTTGAGGTCGAGATATTTCTATTTATATCTATATCTTTTGTAGTCCTTGTTTTAAGATTCCTGACAACACTCGCATCGATAAAAGTTGTAGTTGTATTAGCTGCTCACCATGATCCAATATTTTATAAATCAGTAGGAGTTGGTTTTTTCTCCGGATACTTTGCACGCAAAAGAGCCCTTGTATCCTTGGCATATTTTCTACATTTGCAAGCATCAACATTTTCGCCACAGCTATTTATATACATTGAGAATGATCTTAATCCTTTTTATGAAATCCAGATGAATTCCTGTTATCGGAGCAGTTGCCTCATTGTTATTGAAGAACCTCCGAGCTGTGTTTCCATCATTCGTGTTTCCAATAGACCCGCTTAGGGCAGTCGACTCTAGCCCGAGCTCCGCCCAGAACTTGTGTTGTATATCCACACTAAAAAAATATATTTTCTAGATTTTAGAAATTCGCTATAAAATAATTTTTTTTTCTTAATTGTAGAAAAATTACTTGTTTATAGACATTTTTTCTTAAATTTGTTACAACCTGAAAAGAGGATTTTCTAGAAAATTAATTTCTTAAATTTAGAAACTTATTTCATTTTTCTCTAAAATTTAGATAATTTTTCTAGATATTTTCCCTAAAATCTTTTCTAAATTTAGGGCAGATTTTGCTCCTGAATTAAGAAAACAAATGCATTGCACGATTTCTTAAAATAGGGCTAAAGCCATTAAAGTGAGTAAAAAGCCCTTATTTTAAGAAAAACGGTTTTCTAAAATTTAGAAAATTGGTTTAGAAATTCACCCTAAAATTTAGAAAAAAATAAAAAGAGAGAAGTAAGAACAAGAGAGGAGACAAAAAACGAACGCTTCTTCCCTCATTGTTTTTGTAGTTTGACGAAGCTGTCTATGTGATGGCATTTGAGTTTACACACACTAATGTCCATTCGCAATGCCTGAAGATAGTAGATATATTTCACTGATGTAGTATTGAGCAAGTTTTTGTTTTGTCTTGACATGCGTTACACCATGTAGAAATCAATTAAAGGATTTGCAAAATAAAAACACCACCAAAAAAAACATTTAAAAAAGAACCATTTAATGAGAAAATAATGTTCCTACGGGGATTGATCCAGCTCATGAGATTTTCTAATGTCTTATGCACTCGACCACGACTTTTGCTTCTTATTGAGTGGCAATGTGAGACATTTAAGCTCCAAATACGCCACACAAATTCCTAGGTATGATTTTTACTCTCAAGGTTTTGCAAAAAACATTAAAAACGAACATTAAAAAAACCATAAAAATAAGAAGAAAAAAGTTTGCTACTACTGGGACTCTGATCCCAGGCCTCCACGTTTGCTAAGCGAATGTCATGTCAACTAGACTAACTGCGTACATTCTTAACTACGATTATGACGCAACGTCTTGATTAAGGCTATTAGTCGAGTGGGCTAAGACGTCGTCCGTGTGTTCAGTATTTGTGAGTGGTTCCGAGTTCAAGTCCCAGTAAAGAGTATAGCTTAAAAAAAGTGGGTTGGTGAATAGGTGACGGGGGAGGTTGTGATTGGGTGAAGTTAGAAGAGGGGTGGATCCAACAGCAAACCAAACACGGGGCTGGTCTGTGGTCGGTCGTCCTCCTTTCTACAATTTTTTTTTTTATTCTTTTACTGCCAGCTGCTTCCTCTCTTATGCCAGCGCTGCCATAATCGCTTGGGAATTTTAAATCGACCTAACAGCAAAATTGCTTAAGCTTTTATAGAAAAATTGCCCGGAAATTTAGCACACAATTTTCTATTTTTAGAAAATCATTTTCTTAAAAATAAGGCGAGTCGCCTTTTTGACCCCTTTTTAGGGCGAATTTCTAAATTTTAGGGCGATTTGGACAGTTTTTTTTTTTTTTGAGTGCAGTTTTCTTATACTTATACTTCTCAAACTCCTTATGCATCTTTAATCACAGTCGCTTGAACACTACACGTGTTTAAAGGATGCAGGGCACATTCCCATTGTTGGTGTGTTTAATTTAGCAATGTTTTATTGGGTTTTATGCTTTACAGCTTGCTTTGAATTCACCTAAATACATAGATTATTCATGCATATTAATATAAAGTTGTCAAAAAGTCTTGCCGTATTTTTATTGAATTTTCAATTGTTCATAAAATTGGTGCGATTTAAGTCAAATATGCGCACTTTTGTTCGATGACGAGTTTAACAATATATCCTGCTCGCTTCCCTATTGCCAAAAAACTCGAGAGCCAATTTTCACAGGATCTCTTGTGGCCAACTTCCGACTACCAAGCTCGTTCGCCATGGACAGAAATAGGTGGTAATCACTTGGTGCGAGATCCGGACTATACGGTGGATGCAAAAGAACCTCCCATCCGAGCTCCCGGAGCTTCTGGCGCGTCACCAAAGATGTGTGTGGCCTGGCGTTGTCCTGATGGAAGACAATTCGGCCTCTGTTGATCAAAGATGGCCTCTTCTGCATGAGTGCTGCATTCAAGCGGTCCAGTTGTTGGCAGTACAGGTCCGAATTGAGCGTTTGGCCATAGGGGAGCAGCTCATAGTGGATGATTCCCTGCCAATCCCACCAAACACACAGAAGAACCTTCCTGGCCGTCAATCCAGGCTTGGCCACCGTCTGGGCAGCTTCACCGCTTTTCGACCACGACCGTTTGCGCTTCACGTTGTCGGTGACCCACTTTTCATCGCCAGTCACCATCCGCTTCAAAACGGGTCGATTTTGTTGCGATTCAGAAGCGATTCGCATGCATCCATACGGGCAAAAAATTTTTTTGCGTCAAGTCGTGTGGCACCCATACATCGAGCTTCTTTTTTGAATCCAAGCTTCTTCAAATGGTTTATAACGGTTTGATGACTCATGCCCAGCTCTTGGCCGATGCTACGGCTGCTACTATGCCGGTCTCTTTCGATCAATTCAGCGATTTTATCGCAATTTTTCGACGACAGGCCTTCCGACCGTGGCGCATCTTCGATCACCTCTGCACCAGAACGAAAACGTTGAAACCATCGTTGTGCGGTGGAAATGGAAACTGTATCGGGTCCATAAACTGCACAAATTTTATTGGCAGCATGAGATGCATTTTTGCCTTTATCGTAGTAGTACTGTAAAATATGCCGTATTTTCTCTTTATTTTGCTCCATGTTTGCGACGCTACTAACTCACGAACGACTAAAAACAAACAACAATAAATCAAACACGTGTTAGCGCGTGAAAAGAGCTTTCCAAAAAAGCTCTAGCGTGAACCGATGCAAAAAAAACAAAAATTTTTTTTTTTTTGTTCTTTTTATTTTACAATGCACATTGGGCCAGCGAGCCGATTTTTCGACGAAAATTCAAATTTTTTATAGAAAGTAAACCTATTTTAATAATAAAATTTGAATAGTATATACTTTGACTAAAATGAATCAAAAGATTTTAATTGTTTTGATGCATCCCTGAAATTTTGGCAGCCCTTCAAAGTCAGCTGTTTGATTGCATGCGTGCGAAACTAAAAAGCGCAGGAAAGTTTTTGTTTACTTGCGAGCGTGCCAAAATTATTGTGGTTTAAACAATTTTCACTAAAATTATGGAAAAGAAAGACCAAGGTATGTAGAATATTTGTATTAAAAAAGATTTTGTTCATGTTTGTTAATGTGTTTTTTGTGTGCGTTTATTTGTGTTGTCCAAAAGTAGAAAAAAGCTAACCTGCTAACCCGTCTGTTGTGGATTATAACTAATTTTGTGCCAAGTTGTGCCAAAAAGTAATTATGTGTCATTATAGTGCAAAGTGTATATAAACTAATTTTAAAAAGCTTTTTGCTCCATTTTGCTCCGATGTGAATAAATCCCTAATATTGTAGCTGTGGTTGAGTTCGCCTTTGAGGAACTGCTTGATATCTACATACAAAACAAACCGTTTCGAGTTGGATTTATGACGAACTGAAAGAATTCGACTTAAGCACGGAGAAACAGGATGAAATATATGACATATATGTCCTTGTATCCATGGTTTCCAATGTCGGCAACAGTCCATAAAGTGTTAATGCACGGCTACTAAATAATAGAAGCATAACACCTTCCATTAGGTTCTTGGCGAGAACGCCTCAGAGGCTCGCAACAAATACTATAAGAGCGACAGGAGGTTACATGCTCGAAAGAGTACACGGCAGAACAACATGGCAGAAGTTTTCCACAGAGCAATGGATTCCTCAGATCCTCTTGTGTCGAGCATCTATCTAACAAAAAGATTGGGTCAGCAAAATAAACTACCCCTACCAGCAGACGTAATCGAACTTTTGGAATCACCAAACTTGCTATATTTTTGTAACATGAACAATAATAACAATGTTCCCGTTTTTGATGCTAACAATAGTAATAGTGATTCAGATTCGGACTCTGAAAATCCGTTTTCAATAGAAATTGATGTAAAAGACGACTTTTAGGAACATTTTTAAATGAAAAGTACTTATTTATAGTCATTTTGAATGCATTGTTATTTTTTCTTATTAATATTAAGGTTAAGTGTTAAAAAAAATGAATTAAAAACATTTGTTGAATTTGACGAGTGCTAGCATTACTAATTACCGTACAAGTATCAGTAAGATGAAACCTATCTCATATGGGCGGATAGGGAAGGCGTGGTCAGATCGGTCTGATACTTAGATATATTTTTATGTGCATCGACACTATCATATGTACCAAATTTCAAGAACCTAGCTTTACAACTTTAATTTTCGTCGAAAAATCGGCTCGGTGTGCACTGTAAAATCCAAAATAATTCTACCAAATTCAATAAACCAAACATTTTGCGGCTATCTGGGGTTCCCTATATTAAATTAAATAAAAGCGGTCAAAAAAGTTGACCATCAATTTTTGATTTTTGGAACGCTAAATTCGCCAAACCAGTCACTGTGCGCAGCTCCGTTCAAGAATACAATCGTTGTATCAGTTTTTCACTATGTCGAACCATGGAACCTTACCATCAAAACACGCATAACGAGTCGAAATAAGTAATGATACACCGCACGAAAATTAATTTATTGTTAACTTGACAATTGAATGTTAACTTTTTAAAATTTAAATGTCTTAATATTTTCCTCCTGGAAATTAAGAAATTGAAATCTTGATAGACCCGGCCACACTTAAAGTAATCAGGACTAAAAATCTAAAAGGAAGCCCTCGTACCAAGTGTCGTCGTCGAACATCAACCTGTTCAAATCCATTTTGTGGCAACATCAGGCGTTTACCACATTCAAGCCAACTGTTGTGTTAGGCACTTTTCTTTTATTGATGTTCTGGACAGTAGTTGGATGGTAACTACTGTTGCCTCACCCCTTCACCTCACACACACTCACACACACTTGACCAGAGAGGGAAAGTGTGGTCCAATTGCACTTCATATTGTGTTGCTCTTCGGGCTGCTGAGCTGCTTTACAGCTCTAACAAACAAGAAGATTTGAAGGCTGAATGGACAGTTGGCTATTGGTCTGCTTCCTTCTGCCAGTTCGATTGTAATTATTCTGCACTTGGTTGTTGGTTGATGGCTAATGCGTTTTGCCACTGCGCACATTGTTAGCTTTGGCTTTGTGGGTGAATGGGGTGAGGGTTGCGAGAACACCAACAGATGTGGAAAAGCGCATTAGTCAGATACTTTTATCAGTTGTTGCAGTTGGCAGATGGTTTTACTATAAAGGGAATGTCAAAGTGCACAGAGAAACTCTTTTTATAATTGAAAACTAAATATTGTTAAAGAAAACTATAACCAAAAGTCTCACACAAGTTAGAAGGTGAGAGAAAACTCACCAATCTTTAAGAACAGGTCTCTGTCTTGACTTTCATTATCTTCAGCGCATAAAGCCTCAGCTCAAGGCTGCCTAGTAGCTAGCTGTTGCTGGCTAATTTGACTTTGCACCTGGTGACCAGGGCCAGCTTCAGTAGTAAAGCCAGCACACACACAAAAACATAAAAGCCACTCGCATAAATTTTATATGATGCTTAAATCTCGACAGAGATAAACAGAGACTGGGCAATGGGAATTGCCCAAAAAAAAAGTCCATGCAACACATGCAAATCCCAAATGTAAACGCTGTTCGTGCGAGTTTCGTCAGAAAAAAAATGGGACAGCAGCACTAAGCCAGAGTCAAGTCCAAAACCCGAGTCCATTTCTGAAATTACCTAACTGGTGGCTTCACACATTCATATAATGTGGGCCTGTTTGGGCTTTTAATGAAAACACCAGCAAAAATGTATGCCACAAAAGAATTACATGCGAGAACCGGAGGGCGGGAGGGGAAATCTGACTGTTCCTGCTGCGTCGACAGTTAAGGCGGAAAATTGAAAAACAGCTGTCGGCGTTTGGCCGCAGAAAATTGCATGCATGCAGCAAAACAAAACTCTTTCTCAAATGTGTAAATCAAAGCAAAGAACATAAAAAAAAGTATAAAACGCAAATGCCACAATGCCAAGACAACGAAGAGCTGCCAAGAGTGGAAGTGTAAGCATACAAAAGAAAACGACTGCAAACAAAACAGAATCTAGACAAAGTGAAAGCGGAAATTAAAATTGCAAAACAAAACTGGGAAGGAAAGGGGGATCCGTTTCAGCCACAAATGCAAAGACAAAGACAGGACTCAGCATTTGTAATGAACTGTTAGAGGGAAGAACGTTGCGAGAGATTAGAATGTGCTTTAGATGCAAGCGGAATGTATGCGTATATTAGCGATTGTAACGCCTGGCCCAAAGGGGCTGAACACATTTTGATATTCACACCAGTACGTGCCAAGAGAGCAAACAGCTTTTCAGTCACTGGCCAGCAGTCGATGAAGTGTGTCGAATTTCCAACTTTGTTAAATAGTCACAATTCTAACGAACTTAAATCAAGTAATTTGAGAAAAGTCTTTCTTAAAATAAGAACTGTGTGACGTATTTTCCATACTAATTACAACTTTTGTTCTTTATTAGACAAACACTTCAAAGAACTGAATACATCAAATGAAACTCATAATACCATAAATTTCCTAGGAAAATCACTGCAAACCTTTGTACTGTTTCAATATTGAACGAATGCCGTACCCGCCCACCGCCCATCGCCCAATGAATTCAATAAAATTGCCGCCTAGTCAAATCGAGCAACAGCTGATGGCCTAAAACTTTTGCCAGAATGATTACAAAAGTATAGGACACGCCTCCTTCTCCCTTCCGCCCACAATTTTTTTTTGGGGATAAAGTTTTGCGCACAGCGTTTTCGATAAGCAATTTGGTTAAGTGCTGCCTTCCCTCACTCCAACTGGCAGTGCCATCAATATGACTAATCATGCATACACACTCGGATACTTCATATTGTGGCTGTCTCTTCCTCTTCCGCCTGCCCAAGCACACACAGCTGTCAGCTCAAAATTGTGCGAAGCCACAAAATTCGCTTTGCATTTCACCAGCGGCGTCTGATTGTTGGGAAGGATTATTAAAATTACGCATACGCCACGTTTTAAATGAAGTGCTCGAATAGGTTAGGAAAGAGATGGCCATAAATATTTCAGCTTGCGAGAGTGGCACATATGCCAGGGCATAGCCTTGGTATGCGGGAAGGAAGCTTTGGTTTTGGTTTATCCTAACCGAAATAGCAACCTAAGTACTAGCACGGGGACAGGAATTCTGGTTATTTATGGGGAAGGTGCGACTTATGAGGAACAAAGCAACAGCATACCAAAATACTTTAAAGCTGTATTAGAAATTTGATGTTGTGGGCTTTGAGTAGTTTAACCGGCTACTCTGTAAGGGCACAATGGGTCACTAGCTGCCCTCTGGTCTAATCTCAAAGGGACCAGCCTTGACGATCGAATAAAGAATGGTTAATCCTTTTTTGATTTCGATGGCAGCTTAATCAAATTTTTTAGTTGGCAATATTAACTGTTTCCACATAGTTATGAAGAAATCCAATTGAAAAGATTATATCGATTGGCACTTTTTGGAACAAAAATTAATCAAATCAAGTCGTCAAATGTCCCACAGGCTTTTTCGGTCAATTTATCAAATCGGTAATGCAATTTGGTAGTTTGCAAATTTCTTATTATATCTTTTTCGCGCAATTTAAAAGGCTTGCAATTTTTTTATATCACTTCAAATCTAATAGCAAGTGCTAAAAAAATTATTTACAAATAAAGCACCGAAAATATAATTTCGTTCAGAAAACTAGCTAATCACAATAAAGTTTATGGGTTTTAGCCAACTGATTTGATTTTAGTCAAAGTTTGTTTTAGCCGGTTCGAGTTTAACACTGTTAATTGTATTTCAATACAATCAACAGAAATCATTTTGGAACAGCAAAAAAGTTTACGCTAATAATGTTAAAAATATTAATAAGTTGTTTGGGTGTAAGAAAAATTCGGAGTTCTAAAATCATGACCAATTGGTTCATAAAATAAACTGAACAAAGTGAAAGTGTTGGTAAAATAAGAATATGTATTAATGATTGAATACTTTTAGAGTCGATTTCACTTTTTTATCTGATACATAAAGCATTTTTTACATTTCTTACTATGAGTTCGCGAGTGCTTGATAGTAGTGTGCGCTAATATGAAGTCGTCCGTGTGTTAAGTCTTCGAGGTCTAGAGCTCACAGGTAAGAAACATAAAAAAGGAGTGTCTGTCATGGCTCTTTGGGTCGATAAATCTGATTTAAGTAATGGCAAAAGAGCACTTTTTGGATTCAGTATAAATAAATGTTACATAATATAAAATAAAATTAAGTCACTGTCAAGTCAATGCACAGTCACTGTTAGGTCACGCAAACGTCACTGTTAGGTCACTATTAGGTCATTGTTAAAGCTAGGTACTGAGACACTCGAAATTTTTGATGAGCCCATTTATTTACATAGTTCAAGAAATCCGCTCGAGAAAATTGTCAGAGCGCATTTCCTGAGCGAGTACCGAGACACTCGAAATTCGCTTCGACAATAAACATGGACCTGCCAACTCGTTTTCTTGAAAACAGCTGATAAATTGTCGAAGGGGGTCATGAAATTATGAAACTTGTTTGATAATTGTCAGAGGTACCTACGAAAATTGAGCACGCAATGAAAAAAGTTAAAACAAAGAAGACTAAAAAAACAAAGCTCACTTGTGGCTGAGAATCTTTTTCTGCATGCTTCCCCGTTGATGTGGTTGGTATGCCATTCGCCCAATGTGTGCAGACCAGCCGAATCCAAACCTCCGTAGCCTCCACAGCCCACGGCCAAACAGACCTAAGCCTTTGCAGTCTCCATAGCACATTATAGAGTGTTTCCTCCGGCTTTATGTGGTAGTTTCCGTTGCTCCAGCCGCTCCTGTTGCTACAATTCATTATAAACAAGTGAGAAAGTCGGTCAAGCCCGACTATAATATACTCTGTACCTCTCTCTCTCTCACTCTCTCTCTCTCTCTAAGATTGTGCGGCGTTGGTTGTGAAAGGGTGTGTGGTTGGTGGCGGGGGGTGGCGGGAGTGATATACTTATTTGCTCATAACTTGAGAACCGCTCATCCGATCTTTATAATTTCTTCGGCAAATCGATACATTTTGCTAATGACTAACTAACTCTATAGGGAACAAACCCTCTATATACAAAACTGTGGAAGATATGTCGTTTTTTCCAAATTGCGGGGGCGGGAGGGGGCGTGGCAAAAATTGAAAATAAACTTGATCTGCCTGCAAGTATAAGAAGCATTTGTCCCATACATGTCAAACCTCTATCTCTTACCATCTCTGAGATCTGTTTGTTCGTACGGACGGACAGACGGACAGACAGACGGACGGACAGACGGACCGACGGACATGGCTATATCGACTCGGCTGTTGATGCTGATCAAGAATATATATACTTTATAGGGTCGGAAATGGTTCCTTCTCCTTTTTCTGTATATATTAATTTTTTAAATGTATAAAAAATATTTTATATATTTTTTTTTATATTGTTTAATTTTAATTTTTTTAAAAAAAATATTTTAATAATATTATTTTATTTTATTATATTTTATTTTATATTTATTTTTTTTTTTTTTTTTTTTTTTTTTTTTTTTTTTTTTTTATTTTTTTTTTATTTTTTATTTTTGGGGAGAGTGGGGGGTTGTGATCATAGTTTTGTTTTCGAACATAACTTCGCCAAAAATCAATATTTTTTCGTTCTGTAAATTTTGTATTTTAGGTAAAAGATGCACAAAACTTTCCTCATCACTAGTTTTAAAAAAATAAAAAATTTTGGTTTTTTTTATTTCATATTGAAAAAAAAGTGATTTTTTGACATTTCGAAAATTTGTGGGGGTTGTGAGCCACCCATCTAAAAGTTCGAAATTCGTGTTTTTAAGCCATTATTCTTTATTGAATGAAAAAATGAACAATTTTGCTCATATTCTGAATTAAGAAATATCAATGAAGAGTGAAAATTGATTGACGGCATCAGGCTTGTTTTCTTTTATATACGAGCACTTTTAGCTTGTGGCTGTTCTTTTGTTTGCCTTTTTTAATGTTTTTTTTACTTCTTTTGAGAGTTTTTCCTCTGTTTTATTGCGCGTCATTGCAATATTCTCTTTGTAAGTCAAAACCGACTTTTTTTCAAAGTGGCTCACAACCCCCATATCTCCTTTTTTTTTTGGTGACGTCACATAACCAAAAGAAATTGTTACAAAAAAAAACATATTTCTATCAAAAAGGCAATTGACCAAAGATATTTCCCTCATACTTACATTTGTCATTACGAAAAAAATTTTGTATAATATTTACAAGTCAAAAATGAAAAAAAAAAAAAAAAAACGATCTTAAAGAAGGTGTAGATTGATAGGTTGCTTGCCAAAAGTTAGGTAATAAGAAGGGAGACACATGACATAAACAAAAAGTTTAAATTTATTTTTTTTGTGGCCAATATTCGAGTGGCTCACAACCCCCAGCGGCTCAGAACCCCCATTCTCCCCTACTAAACTTTATTGTCCGTACCAAAACTGTGTATAAAAAAGTGAATTAAAAAAATTGGGGCCTTTTAAAAAAAAAAATATTTTTTTTTCCATATTTTTTTTTTTTTGTTTTTTTTTAAAGATTTTGGTAGGGACGATATACACGTTTTTTTTTTTTCATAAAAAAAAAAAAAATAAAAATAGTTTCGTTTGGATTTTATAAAAAATGCCCCCCAGTTGAAAAAAAAGTGTTTTTGGAAAATCGCGTTCAAAGTTTGAAGTACTTTGAAAATAACTTGTATTTGTGAATACATTGGTCGACAAAAGAGCTGTAACTCCGAAAGTATTTCGAATTTTGAAAAATCTTTTTGGGATAAATATTTTTGAATATCTAAGCTAAAAAATAATAGAATAAAATAAAATTTGAAAATTTTCTAGACCAGAAGAGGGCCTTAAGTCACTGTCAGGTCACTTTTAAATCATTGTTAAGTTTCTCTTAAGTCACTGTTAAGTCACTGTTTAATCACTGTTTAGACACTATTAAGTTACTGTCAAGTCACCGACAAGGCACTGTCAAGTCACTGTCAAGCCACTGTTAAGACACTGTTAAACAAACAACATCATAGCTTGACCTTAATGCAGCCACTTCTTCCAGCCCCCACTTCACTTCTCACCTCACCCCAACTTCACCCCCATTTCTTCCCTGATTCCCACCAACTTTTCTTCATTCCCCCCGGACACCATCCCACTCCCCACCTGCTACTATGGTAATGGTAAAAGCGGCTGATTTTGCAAATACAAAAATCAAAGACAAGCCCAAAAGAATCTGTCGCAAAGACAAAACTTTTCAAGTTTAAGTCCCCTAGTCGGACGTCCGTAAAAGACCTTCGCTCTTGCTGTATCGCAAAATCTAGATACAGCCTACAGAAGTGGGTGGAGTGGTCGTGTCTTTCCACGCCACACCCGAGCACATAACCACGTACAGCGAGCACCAAATGTTGTGGTAACATGTCCAAAAGCCGTTCATAAAGTGAGCACAAAATGTAAATTAGACAAGTTCAACCCGTTCCATAGTGAGAGCTAAATCTTCATGAAATAATATGAACAAATGTTTCTGAACATAGACAAAAACGTGTTTAGTTTACTATCGTAACGAAAAACTCACGATATTCTTACGTTTATAACGAATTTTTCACTACAAAATTGTTCAACCGGTAGAAAAAACTCAATGAATCAGAATTTCCATACAACTAACAGAAATAAAACAAATTCCGTTTAACATTATGCACACAAAACGGAAACGTGTGATAAGTCAGGCAATTTGGTTCAGCTGCTTAAGCCGATATCCAAAATAAAGAGTCTCTACATATGAACAAATTTCGATTTTAATTTGCTTGATGTAAGGAACCATAAATTTGCTGACAAAAAATGGGTGTCAAACAGCTTTTGTCAGGAATGTCAAGCCAAAAAGTGACGTTGTATTGGAAATAAAGGAAGCATTTTATAATTTTTTGATGCATTTTGCATCATATGAAATATTTAAGAAAAATATTTGAATGAATATTTTAGAGAGTTGGATTGATTAGGTTTAGTTTCGGACTTGCATCAATCTACACAGAGCGAAAACCCTAAACCATTGGACTCAAGGTGAGCACAAGCGTTGTAAAGAACAGTTTAACAGCCTACTTAATACACATCCGCAAAAAATTAAACATGACTCCGTAGTGTATTCATGAAATATGGTATTCATGGTATTCATGAAATAGCGTTATACTGTCAACCAGCCTCCTTTGTTGTGTTGTGCGTGTCTAAAAAAGTTCTACCATTTTCAATCAAAAAGGTCACTAAAACACTCACTTTGCATTTTTTTACTACCTTATCGGACAGTTGTATGATGTTACAAGCACTCGAGACTGCCACAACCTGACAAAAGGAATGAGGTCAAAAAACCTTTTATACCCTGTACCCATTAAAAATGGGTAAAAGGGGATAATGAAGTTGTGCAAATGTATGTAACAGGGAGAAGGAAACATCTCCGACCCTATAAAGTATATATATTCTTGATCAGCATCAATAGCCGAGTCGATTTAGCCATGTCCGTCTGTCCGTCTGTCCGTCTGTCCGTCTGTCCGTCTGTCTGTATGAACGCGTCGATCTCAGAGATGGTAAGAGATAGAGGTTTGACATGTATGGGACAAATGCTTCTTTTATCTGTACGCAGATCAAGTTTGTTTCAAATTTTGGCCACGCCCCCTCCCGCCCCCGCAATTTGGAAAAAACGTTATATCTCCCACAGTTTTGAAGATAGACGATTCGTACTTTCTAGAGATAGTTAGTAATTAGCAAAATAAAGATTTGCCGAAGAAATGATAAAAATCGGATGAACGGTTCAGAAGTTATGAGCAAAAAAGCGAACCAAGCCCCCCCGCCACCACCCCACCCACCCTAAAAAAAAATGTTGCATACTTTTCGGATGGTCACCCTAAGGAACGCAGGAGCACTATTAAACATGTTTTTTCATGACTAACGGGTTTATCGAAGTCGGTTAGAGCCGACTTTAACTTACGCTCTCGTTGTCAATTGTACAGGGTATATTGAAGTCGGGCTACTCGACTGCAACGGTCTTACTTGTTTTTATTTGAAGTTTATGCAAAGTTTTGGAATTGAGTTCGTAGAATCGGCCTCCGATAAAAGAAGCAAAAAATATCGTTAATTTCACAAATGACGAGTTAAAGAAAATCACGTTTTAGCCACTTGCGTTGTATTCGTATGCCAAGCCTATTGCGAGTATATGACGGCTATGTTGCGATACTAAACTTATTTTGCGTGTCAAGTATGCGGAAAGTCACTCATAATTGACTTAACAGCTGTATAAAACTTCCGACCATTTTTGAATTCCCTTTTTTTATTATATTGCTCTTAGTTTCAGCAACGGCCACTTCATTACTTCCCCCAAACCCTTTTTGCCTCGGCCATGGCATTTTAATTTTTACGACTACATTTTGGCCGCAGGCGAAGGAATTAAGGCTCGATAGCTCGAATCATTTGCCGCCCACATCTTTTGGCAATGAGCCGTAAAAAGGGCCAAGCGGCAGTTAGCCAGCATTGGTTTTTGTCTGTCCTCGATTGACTGGCTAGAGAAAATGGCCCCCGGGTTGTTGTTGACATTGTTTGTTGGCTTTTGTGCATAAATTAAAATGTAATGTGTAATGTGGCATAAATTAAGCATGTGCTCTCTCGCTCTACTTGCAGCTGATTGTGGAGATCAACAGTCATGTGGCGCTGTTCCGTGATATGCTGATACATGTGGGCCAGGCCAAAGACTGCCCGGAGCTGCGCGAGAAAATACGCAAATTGCGACGCACCTGCATGGAGGCATTCAAGCACACGGCCCAGATCCTGATGCCGCAGGTCAAGAGGTAAGTAAGCTGGCCAGATCCAGGCCCACTGCGGCATTAGCATAAACAGGGAATTCAACATGTGTGTGTCATTTCTCCGCTTCTTTCCGCCTGCGAGTGTTTTATGGAAATGTATGCAAATTTAATTGCAGTCAAATTTGTAAGAAGACCCTTCAGGCCAAGAGATAAAAAAAGGGATGGCATAAATAACAATTTTGTTAGAGAACTTGTCGGATTGAAGTCACCCACCGCCGCTCTCGCTTGAGTTCTCGAAATGAGTTAGTGGCGTCTGATGGCGTTTGAGTTTGAAATTCAATTTCAAATGCTGCATAATTTATTAGCATGTGTAGCGAGTTGGTTGAGTTTGGCAGCAGAACAAAAGTTAATAACATTTGGTTTACTGGTTCCAGGTCCTGGGGGCAGGCAGATGTGTGGCTTGCATTGTGTTCATTAAACCGGATGAACAACAATGAGCGGTGTAAGCAGTTGATGGTGTGGGCTTAAATTAATCCACGTGAACAACGTATTTGCTGTGTAAGCCATAATTTTCAACGCTTTTCTAGCAATTTGACTCACTGGCGGTAGAAGGTTTTGTCCTGTAATCCTTTCAATTGCTACACTTTTTTAAATAGAATGAACGAGGTGAATTGGTAGAGGAGAAGCCAATTGAAAATGCAATTCCCTGGCAGGTCCATCGATTCTGTAATCGATGAAGCTATTTTTTTTCCCAATTTGGAGAAACATTGGCCTTGTTCACCAGCATACATCAAACATCATCCATCAAAAAAAGTAAAATGGCTCTTATTGAACGCTTTGAAGAAATTTTAAGGTAAAAATGGTATGCGTGATTGCTATCGTTTTGATTTACTCAAAATCACAAAAATTAGCAATCATAATTGAACTTCACATTAGTTCACTTCAACAATTGAACTAGATCCATCGATTTTTTTGTCATCGATTTGTGCTGGTGAACACGGCCATTGATATAATTTTTAAAAATCGATTTAAATCGAAAAATATCGCCGTTGAAACTCGTTCTGAGAGTAAAAACAGGTGGTAACATTTGAATTACTTGGTTTGTTTACCCGTTACTTTTGCTATTTATATGGGAAAAAGTTTAAGGTTTTTTCATACACTCCCGCTCAATTGAATAGATTCAATGCTTCCCAAAAAGTAAAATTTCTATATCTCTTCTATCAACTTATAGATATCAATTAAATATTTTCATCAATAGTAAACTTTCTTTTTTGTCTCAAATGAATAGGTTCAAAAACTTAAAATTAAAGAAAGAAATATGTGAAGTTATAATTCACATTCTAACTTGTTAATTGACTGACGTAACTTTACGATTTCACGAAAAATTTGGTTAAAAAATAGGAAAATCTTAGATTTTTAAAAAGTTTTTTAGTTTATATTTGACATTAATCATATATATGGGCATTTCATCGCATTCTGTCCGAACCGTGACCGTCGTACAAATTGAAAATAAAAACGAAAAACTCAAATTAAATCGAATTTTAAATTCGTTTTTTCTGTATAATATAGCTCTAAGCAAGCACTTTTATTAGTGTTATAGTGTACATCAAGTGAAATTCGGTTTCCAAAATATTGACAAAATTGGAAGCTATTCGAAAAAACAGAAGTGGTTTTCGCGAGTAGCTATATAAAGACAAAGCTTAGCGAAACCTAACACAATAACTGGGCCCAAATAATCTTAATATCTTATGAATGAATAGTTCTTTCAAATGTATATTATTTGACTTTAAAATCTTGAGTAAATTTTTGGTAAAACAATGTTTATCTCTGTCGATACGTGACATGTCGAACGTGAAATTTTTTCCATCATCATATTTATGTGGTTTCTGCTATAGTGCGAAGCAAAAACTTGTGCATTGGCATAGTTTCTCATGGCTTCTTGGTACCATCAGAAAGATTTTAGATAGCGAAAGTACATGTAATCTATAGTCACTTTTTTCCAAAAAATTAAGTAAATTGAATGTCAAAATAAGAAAAATCTCCGAATATATCCAATTAGGTTATTAGTAAATGTAAGATTAGCTTGCATTAGTTTAATTTGATTGTTTCCCTATGAAACTTCGATCAAATATAGTGTTTTTAACCACTTTAATTTGTTTGGCCCAGGTGGACCTTTTTTTTGGAAATGCCAATATAATAGAAACTAGCATATAACCCGTCGCGCTTCGCTGCGCCTTCAACAGTAAAGAATCAATAAAAGATTTAGTTTAATGTTGATCGTAGAGAGTCAAATATTTAACGAATTTGAAAATATTTTTTTAATTTGTGTCCCCCGTAGAGCCCAGAAATCGAATTTAACATTCATAGGCTGCTGGGTTTTCCCTCCAATTCCCACTAACTTCCGATTCACTTCCCAACCACTTACCACCCCATTCCACCCATTTCCTATCCATATCCCAACCACTTCCCACCCAGTTTCCACCCACTTCCCGCCCACATGCCACCACCCACTTCCCAAAAACACCCCACCCACTCACCATCCACTTTCCAACCACTTCCCTCCCATTTCCTAGTGAGCATCCCGGCGGTATTTCCATCACATTTATCACTACAAACCGAGTTTCAAGTCAATGGGTAAAAAACAGTTTTGTTGCATCGGGAATTTTCTGGAAATTTTCACGCCTGAAGAGTGGATTTTCAGACATTGCAAAATCACATTTCAAATTATTTTGTTTTCTCCTTACAAACCGCGTTTCAAGTCAATCTGTTGAAAAATAGTTTTTTGCATACAGAGTTTTGCAGGAATTTTCCGACCGTTGGGTCATATTTTCCAACACCTAAAATCACATCTCAATTTATTTCACTTACTACTTTTGCAAGCCGACTTTCAAGCCAATCGGATAAAAAAAGTAGTTTTGGCGTGCTGAATTTTCCGGCCATTTTTCCCGTAGACAGTTTTCCAAAAAATTGGTACGCAGTTATTGTTGAATTTTTATATAGTTCTTTGAAAATGATTTTAAATCGGATCGATTGAAAAACAAAAAAGTTTCATGCAACAGTTTTCCGTGAATTTTCCGACTTTGGGGTATATTTTCCAAAATTTAACTTTGAAAATGAGTTTGGAGATAATCGCTGGGCCCTAAACTTTCTCATATGTAACCTTGACCACAAACTTTCCACCCAGCGTGGGGTGAATTTTCCGGAATATTGGTATGCAGTTATTGTTCAAATCCGAATCCGATCCACCATTCCCGAATTCCAAAATCCGATCTAAGTACTCACTTTTAGCATAAGATAAAACTACTGTAAAAAGCTCAGCTTCCTATCGTTTATAGTTTAGGCTTTGCGGCAGTCACCAGTCAGTGAGTCAGTCAGGTGGAACTCTTTTATGTTTATAGATATTAAAATTCCATTCAAACAATTCAGGATTTATTTGAGCATTTTTATCTATTATAATAGATTACACCTTATTACAAACGAAATCAGCCTTCATGTTTATTAATGGTCTGCCACCGTGGCGCGAGGGGAGAGAGTCAGACGCCCATGTCAGCAGTCGTGGGTTCGAATCATGGCCTGACGCGAGCGAAGATTTTTTTGTTTTTTTTTTGTTTTCAAATTGTATTTTTAAACAAATAAAATTTTTTGTTATTCTTCGATATCAAGAAACACACTTCTAGTAAATATTTTCAGCATTTAAACGTTTTTTTCGATTTGGAGAGCAATGGGAGCTGCGTTGAGGAAATGCTTTCTTAGTACAATGTCCGATCGCTATAGGAAGCTAATGCGAAATTTTAAAATTTCTAACTATTACGGGTTGTCCTGTGGACTGATGATCACAGTCAATGTCTTATCACTTTATGTATATAGATAACTACAGATGTGTCATTTATGATCAACACTGTTTAAAGAAAACCAAAAGATGTAGGAATTGAAATTTTATAATTTTTTTATTTTTATTTTTTTAATTATTTTTGGGTCAGGCCATGATTCGACCAATGATCAAATTCAAACCGGTCGACTCTCGCAAATCCATTAGACCCCCCTGGCTCCCCCATACGCGCGCACAGATCTCAAGATGGTTAACCGATATAGGTTTGACATGTAAGGGACAGTCAAAAAATACGCCAGCAGGCAGAAAAAAACATTTTTTTTTTTTTTATTTTTTTATTTTTCGATGTTGGCAATACCGCCTGACCTAGCCCCACACACTTATGAAAAAACGATTTATTCAGATTTTCCAACATTATGGTTCGAACCTTTTAGACATATTTAGTAATCAACATTAACTTATCAATCTGCCAAATGGAATGGTAGAGACATTTTCTAAATTAATTTGAGATCGATAATTATTATAAGACAACAGAAATTTCGATGTCACAGCGCTGCAGCTCGGTTGCGTTCGACGGTGTCGCTGCAGACAGCAAAAAACACTCTAAGCATTCTCCGAATCGCAAGCACAAAGTACAAATCCACAGTCAGAACTGCTCAGTGGTATTGTCGTTTAAAAATGCTTTGGTTCATTTAAATTGGTGCCTGCACTGCCATAAGATTTGTGGGTATCACTGCTTAGTCCCTTCTGCACACAAAGTACCAAAATATTTACGACAACAAGCAAAAATGTAACAAAATGAAAATCCCATGTGGCTGGCACACACACATGTGCCATTATCACACCCCCCAAGAACCCCCAAAAAAAATTTTTTTTTTATAACAAACAAACGCAAATATTTGGTAATTTCAGACCCAACACCTGAACGAGCTGGCAACTTTTTAAGCACACCACGCGGGCATATGACAATGTGATTTATTATCGAACAGACGCTTTAAATGTCATTCCACAGTGAAGAAATATCAATGTAACGAAAGGCACACACATATATGTGATAAATGAACCAGAATTCTGTTATTGGTTCTTTTAAATTCACAGTGCCTTTTGCAATTAATTTTGGCTTATTGACACAAATGAACGGCTCGCATCGAGCACTTGCCGCTTGTCCTTGTTGGTGGGCCCACATGGCGCATGGAGGACGAATGACAATGAATTCAGCGAAGCAAAAAGCATGGAAAGCAAAAAGTTAAATTGAAAGTAAAAGTATGTGCGAAACAAGACGGGGGGAGTAAGGACAAAACTTCAAGCGCAACTTGACAATGACACGGCTAAACTTTTTGACAGAGTTTCGTTGTTGTTGTTGCTATTTTTTTGTATGCTTTGTAAACACATGCATTTGCCCCATGTGAGCCAAAGTCAAAAAATAACAAACAAGAAAAGGCACACGGCAGCAGCATAAGAAGAAGTGAAAAGAAATACTTGTACCCAAGTTTGTTTTCCATTTGGCCAAAATGAATTTCGTATACCCTAAGGGAGGTTCATAAGTTTGGACATACATTTAATTACAATTTCTCTTTTATAATATACACAAAACTTTGCTTAAAGTTTAAAATATTTGCACTTTAGGTCAGAAAAGAAAAGGTAGAAAATTTAAAAAGAAGGTGTCCAAAATTGGTCAAAAGTTCTATTAGCCTACAGTATTTTGTCACCTCTGATCATTTCAGAAACTGTGATGTGAGAGTTTATTATTAAATTTTTAGCCGATTTGAGTGCAGTGTGAACCGTTTTGAACAGGGTATAAATATAATTCCGTATAGACAAAGTAATCTCAAACTTTTAAGTTTGCAACTATTTACACCTCTTTTTAAATAGGGTTAGGGGTGAGTTACTTTTGAACCGGTTCAAATTGATATGAAACTCGTTTTAAACAGGGAAAAAATTAATTCCATATTATCAACCCACGCTCAGGAAAACAACGAGTACTTTGTACTAGAAACAAGCGCAAACAGATTTAACAGCACTTTAAGCACGAATATGCTCAATCCAATTACAAAATTTTTATATCAAAAACGATTTTTTTTTTTCCGAAAAGCTGGATGGAAGACCATATACGCAACATAAAGATCAGAGGAACAGGGAACAAGGGCTATCGATGTATCGGAGCACTCTTCATATTGTCACAAAGTAAAGTAAAAATGTCTTAATTTGTCATGAATCGATATCGATAATATGAAAATAAAAATATTTTTTTTTTGTTCTTCATTCATTTGAATATAATTTTTTGAATGGTATGTACTATCGATACTAGTGGAATACTATCGATTTTCAAACTATTGATGGTGCCCATTATCGGTGTTTTCACAACACAGGGGTAGTCCTCACGCATAGCTTAAAGCTAAGAGTAGTTCAACAACAACTTCATATGTGTTCTCTTTTATATTTATCAACTAGGCCTCTCACAAATTTAAGCGAAACAACAGCAAAGGATTTGTTGTTGGCGGTGTATAATTTCGAGTGTACCAAACAGCAAGATTCCTATTTCTTCATGTTCTTGTTGTTTCAATATTTTTGTTAATTTCTTTTTCTACGCGGCCGTTACTATTCTTAAGAACAAAGTGTTCTCGTAAGCTCGTTAAAATTTAAGACTATTCCGGATGTAGTCTTTTTGATCGTAAAAAAAAAAAATTTTTACTTGTATCAAGCCTTTACGATGTCAAAAGTTGGGAAAGATGTAGCATGTAACCTGCAACACAAAGTTGCAACATTGTTGCTTAAGCGAACTGATGTTGTTTTATCAATCTACGCGCTGGTTCCGGCTATTGTAAGCGGTAGTTTGGAGTGGGTTCCGAATATTTTCGCTTAGTGATATTCATTCGCGGCATATTTCTCAAATCTTATTAATTTACCGCGTGCTAATATCTCTCAGAAGGTTCGATCGGTATGGGAAGTTTCACAGAAGAAGAAGCGTTCCTAACATCGATGCATTCCATTATGTTGCGAGCTCAGAGCGGCTAAGGGTCATGCTTGACCGGTGATCCCTAAAATAAATTTGAACTTAGTCCATCACTTTATCTCCACAACGTCGCATGGCTCCATAGAAACTCCTCTAGCAATTCATCTTAGTTTATTAATATATTTCATTTTTCATGGCAGTTCTCGTAGCAAAAATTAATTTAAACATAGTATAAAATCTAATCAAGTGTCGGTTCATGCTGAAAAATAAATTTATAATATATAGGGAATAATACTATATTTAGGTATAATATAAGTTAGATTAAATATAGAACATAGGTATAATTAAGGAATAATGAATGTAAATTATGGGTAATGAAATAGTATGAATAATTAATTTAATTTAAATTTAAACTTCATAATTGAAAACTAATTGGAAAAGGCACAAACAAAAATTTTGTTGGCAAGTGAACTTCGATCAGCTGTTTTTGTTTTAAAAGCGCTAAAGAAAAGAAATGTGTCCAACGCTTAAGCCAAGCTTTGGCAGAAGCAAAGCAAATTTATTTTAATTCCATAAATATGAGAGATCTTTCAAAATATCGTTCAGTGTTTTACGTTAAATTCAAGTCTAAGCCCGAATATATTTAACCCCAAATGGGTTTTACCAATTCATCTCTCTCAGGCACAGAAGGTGACTACACCATATACATACATACAGGGTTGCCCATATTCGACGGACCCATCTGGCAACGCCATAACTTCTGACAGAGATGTCAGATCGCTTAATGACATACCGCGTTTGAAGCGTCAGTCCAAGCAGATTTTTACCATGGAACAATACACGCCACGCGAGCGCTCTGAAATAGTTGAAATTTACATTCAACAGAACAAGTCAATTGTGAACAACTCAACGTGCTTTTAAAAATTAAAAATTAAGCCCATTTCACATTGAATGGGACCGTAAATAAGCAAAATTGCCGTATTTACGCCACTGAAAATCCTGAGGAGAAGTGCCTCTTCATGACGAAAAAGTCACAGTTTGGTGCGGCGTTAGTGCGAAAACGGTCATTGGGCCGTTTTTCTTCCAAAATGAAAATGGCCATGCTGTTACCATCAACCAGGAGCGTTATCGCGACATGATGACCAATTTTGTGATGCCAATTATTCGTCGAAAGCGTATGAGGCAGTTCTGGTTTCAACAAGACGGCGCTCCACCGCACACAAGTCGCATAACAATCGATTTTCTGAAGAAATTGTTTCCGGGCCGTTTGATGTCGAAAAGTGGTGATTTGGACTGGCCACCGCGTTCGCCCGATTTGACGCCGCCTGACTTCTTCTTGTGGGGATATTTGAAGTCAAAGGTTTACGTTAACAAGCCAAGGACCGTAGAAGAGCTCAAGGACAACATTCGTGAAGAAATAGCCGCTATTCCGGCCGAAATGTTGGCGAAATCGATGGAAAATGCTGCAAAAAGGGCACAATACGCCATCAACGCCAGAGGCGGCCATTTGAGAGATATCATATTCAAAAATTGATGTAAACAAATCTACTTGGAACAAATTAAATGATTAAGATTGCCAACCGCCAAATTTTTCTTTTTTTCTTTGATTTTTAAAAAAAAACATGGGTCCGTCGAATATGGGCAACCCTGTATGTGTCTTTATTTACACTCGATCACTTACCGCAATTACTCCCACGACGAAAGATCATTCCGCGTTGGGTGCTGTATAAGTAGGGGTAAATGATCAACAGAGCTTTTGGGTTATGGTGGGGCTATGTGTTCTGATTATCGAAAATGCGAAGGGGAAGGGAGCTTTAATGCGCACATGCTTGACATTCAACCAAAACAAACATGGGCGAAAAAGAAGGCTGTTCTAATTTGATATTAAATCTCTTTAAACAATTTTAAACTCTTGCAGGCGATCGTCTTGGTATACACTTTCACGTTAGCACCTTGTTGGCTTCTTCATCGGAGTCGTTACGTTAACGGGGAATTGAGACTAAATTTTAAAAGCTCATATTAGCAACACATAACCTTCACTTTGGAAAATTAAATTTGACAATGGTCTTCTTGACCAAAAAAATATAAGTATTCAAATCAACTTTTACAGGTTGGGAGCAGACGATAGGTTCTTGCTGTTAGTGGCTTGTGGTAACCATACACTGTTCACTGGGATGATTGGCATGGCACTTTATGTATTTGCTCAGTATTGATTGGGGAGGCAAGGAGAGGGGAATAACACTTGCGGCTGCGAGATCTCATTTAAACGAAGGTGGAGTCGGTCTCCTTTGGCAATTCGTTGCCCTAAGACTTGGATGTCGGCCTTCGCATTAATTATGCCCGTTCCGTCTGTAAATTAGCCCAAACTTCGCTGCACCAAATCACACGCGATCGCTTCAAAATTTGGCCAATTCTATTAATGAAGAGAACGAAAGCACCAATTGTAACCAATATGCACCAGAGTGAGATTTGTCACTTCGAATATATTTACCCTGGCGGAATTGGCCCCGTTATGAGATAACTTTTCGGATTTTTCCACTCGTGACTTGCTTGCTATTCCCAATTGATACGTTTAAGGAGGAAACCGATAATTGAATTAGGCCTCGATCTCGCCGGGGCTCCAAACTAGCAGATAAAATTCAACCTATTAATTCTGCTATTAGAGTATGGACTCAAGCAAGAACGATTGGAATAATACACCGAACCACTTTATTAAGAATATATTCTTGACTTTGAACTAACAATTTTCAGGAGAGCTTAGCGCGCACAACTTATCACCTTGAGCAACACGATGGAAAAGACCAAGCTATGCCAATCGGAAGTGGCAGAAAATATGATCTGGCGGAAATCTAAACTTCTTCTTACTCAAATTGGTTAGGAGTTGTCAAACTGACAGCTTAGAGTTGCCAAGTGGAAAGCGTACAGAGTTTCCAAGCAACCCGTTTTAAAGGATCTCTGTGGTATACTTTTAGGCCTACCATAAATATCCCCAATGGCATTTTAGACCAATGCACTAAAACATAGTGTAATTTTTGGCGGAGTATTGTAGATCCATTATTATATGAGTGTATCTTATTGTGAACTATCAATTCTCTCCAAGCGCCACTACAAAGAATAACTATTCTAGGTCCCAAAACGATCTTCTTGATCAAGTATGAATTTTTGATGACTCTTTGCCTCGTTTGCAAATACAAAATTTTTTACAATTCAAGAATGTAACAATTTTATCCCCTAACTCTAAACTTCACTGGACTTAGTTCTATAAGGGCAAACACACATACCACATAGGCAAAAACTCGTACATAGTTATGCAAATGCCTTTCGCAAACATTATGAAAAAGTTCTTATACTTCTTTCATTAAGAGGATTGGCTTACAGTTCGAGAGTGTGCGACTACCTTCGTAAAGGCACTCAGACATTGCCTGTTTCTCCGAGTCATTCCATTTCCATTTCCCCCCCCTTTCATTCCCATTACCATTTGCTTGGCCAACTGTCCTAAGTGACTGATAGTTGTTTGCCTGTTAGTTTGGCCCGGCGAACATACTATTCGTATCTGCTTCGAGTCCATTTCCCCACCATTCTGTCTATTTTGTTTCTGTTTGCTTGCGCTTATTTCACATTTGTTTTCGTGTTTGTATTTGAGTTGTCGTAGTTGTTCATGTATTACATGGACTCGCTTTTTACCCACTGACTTCGGTGCGTCTGTATTTTGACAGCAACTTAGTCAACAGAATGCAATGTTATGTTTGCTTAAACGCATTTCCTCTGTAAATAATGCCGGGACCAGCAGTCCATCAGCCAAATGCCTGCGTGCTCGGTGGCTCTTATGGCGGCAGCGCAAACAGCAGAACAACAATTGTGCCATGGCCTGGAGGAAGAACATAACACAACAATCCCTGTCCCACAGGGACACCCTGGGCATCAAAGCCAACGCCAAAGCCAATCTAGTAGACGTCCTCAATGACGTTGTCTGTGTGGCTGTGTGTCGGAAATGTGAGCTTTCCTGCACTGCACCGTGGAATGAAGTTAGCTTATAAAAAAATTTAGTGCAAGTAATTTTAGAAAGAGATAAGTGCAGTAGAGCGTAGAACAAAACAATAAACATAAATGAATCAAGGGAAAAGATTAAAAAAAACGCAAGTCATTTTCTCTATATTTAGAAGCGAAGATTTGAAACAAAAAACAAAGGGCCTTGAAAGCTACATAAGATAATAATGAGAAGATAAGCGAAATGAGGAACAAAAAAGAAAGAAATATTTTGCTTTACACAGCCCAAAGGGCCACAAGCCTTGATTCTCTCAATATTCTACAATAATACCCCAAAGGACCAAGCCAAGTTCCTCTCAAACGCTTGTGCTTTTAATTATTCGCACAAGAGAAAGGGACCTTCAGTTTAACGCCGAATCCGAACGGCAAAGTTTGAGAAGCGCTTTCATTCATAGTTACTTCACAGCTGACCGGATGTGTAAAAACTATTTTTGGCGGGATTAACCCATGGCTCCAGCACAGCAGGCCGACACACTAACCGCTGCGCCACACCGGCCGCTATCTTGAGTGAATTAGTTCAAAATGTTAGCTTTCTAAAGTTATATCTGCAGGTGGCGACTTGATTTTTTAAAAAATACCCACGTTGGGAAAAAAAATTTTATCTCATATGATTTTACTATTTTTATCGGAATGTTTAGCGTTATCTTAGATATATAAAAAACGAAATATTGTTTAGATTAACTGAAAGATAGACATTTTATGCTTTAGATTTTTGTTTGGTTTTGAAATGTGAGATTTCCTGCCTTGCTCTTAACTGAAACCTTTTCTGGCTTTCGGCGCATCTCTTGAGTGGGAAATTAACTTTTTAAATTTTACCAAACTAGTTCCTGCAGGAACTCCAATTCGGAATTTAGTTGACTTTATGCATCATTGTCATTGAAGGTTTCTTAAACTTTTCTTTCGCCCAATCTAATTAATCATAATTGTTTGAAGCAGTGAAAGCTAAAACTCTGGAACTTTTATTCCCTTTCTCTCCTAGGTTCGAAGAATCAGTTTTTTTGTATGGTTCTCAAAATGTTGCTCTTCAGATCATCTCTTCAATAAAAACTCCTTGTAGCCATGATTGAAACGTGTACCGGATTATCTTTACAAAATGCTTTAGCTGTTCCAATGTATAACATGAGAATTCAAATCGTTCGTCAGCCATCTTGAAAGTGCCAGTGATCCGTGGTCTCTGTCCAAGTAAACAAATTTCCGATTCGGTGCAAATGGCTTCATAACCCTCTATATTCAAGTCACGACACTTATAGAGCTTTTGGTCTATGCTGCCGGGAACACTATTAGGGCCTGTTGTTTTTCAGTCGAGAATAAAGGGAAAATGTATTTTGCCGGCAACAATCAAACAAACCATTAAAAAGATCGAATCAAATGTAATTTTTTGGCGAGAGATTAGCCCTGTTTTTAGAGATAGAACTTCAATTGGAACATCTGGTATTCTAACTAGATTTTCTAATAAGAAAATGAAATCTCTCGAAGTTCTGTGGCACCGACGATACAAACCAACCGTCGGCAAAATCTCTAGAGATTTCTGTGGCACCTCCGCATAAGATGTTTTTATCTCCCGTGCTCACAGTAGTTCCATCAGAGCCAATGGAAACAAGCGAAGACCGAAAGTTTTTTCTAACAATTTTATAATATTATCCATAACCGAAGTTGCTTTTCTCCAATCAACCGATTTACCTTAATGATTAATGAGATATGTTCTTTAGTGAGATGATATATATTCCCATGAACTATTTGTTGTATTAAAGTCGACAGAGAAAGGCAGCTAACAAAATTATGAACATGTTAAAACGAAAAAGACTTATCAACTAATTAAGCCCAACAAAGAAAAAATAACAAAACTACAAAATGAACTAATGGCCAAGGAACCTTAAAACCGGTTCGGCTTAGGTTTTTCGGGTCCTTCGCACCGGACCATAAACCGGACCCTTTATATTTTTGACTCCTTAAACCTGAACCCGAATCGGATAACTTTTTCGAAAAATTAGGTTCGGTTCACAAAATTATAGTAATTTTTTTTAACTACGCATACAGGGGAAATATTGGAAAACTCTAAAGATTTTAGTATAAACGATTGCGTTTTGAATAATGCTTGGATCACTATTTGTGTATATTGAAGAGATAATGTACGGTTAGTACGCTTAGCGTGAGCCAATTGATCTAGTAACCGAGCATATTTTTGCAACTTCTCATATGGGTCTTCACATATGGGCTTTTTGATTGACACTTTGCACATGTGCTTTATATGTATCAAGCTTTTCAAAAATGTCAACATCTCGTAGATCGGAATTCTATATCATATAGCTGCCTTTAAAAACTATGGTCACCCTAAACCACAACAAAATTTAATGAATCTTAGCATGCGTATGGCAGCTATATGAAATAGACGTCCGATCTCCGTGATGTTGACATTTTTGAAAGCTTGATAAATACGAAGTACACGTGCCAAGTTTCATTCAAAAAGCTTTAAAACTGACTGCGTGGCAAAGTTTTATTTAAGGGTATATTTTGATTTGTTAATAACTTCATAAATTAAAATCTTTTAAACTATAAAAGTCTCCATTTTTTTGAAAACACCATAATTTAAGTTTTGTTTAGTGTAATATATTGTGTATTCTTAGAAGCTATATGATGGTGGTAAACACTGAGAAAATATTCTATATAAAATTTAGCAACAATTATTTAATATTATAAGAAGATGCAGTAAAATGATTTTTTAACAACTTTCAACTTGAGACCTGTCTGATAAACCAAACATGAGATATCACCTCGTAAAAAAAACCCTTTTTTCCATTTTTTCGTTTTTGACGATTTTTTTTAAAAAAACTTAAATCACGTTTTGTTGGGAGTGCCGAAATCTAATTTCGGTTTTTTTGTTTATTGAAATAAAGTAAAAAGTATAGTTATACTTTTAATACTTTCATTCCCCTGAAAGTAGTCTCCGCCGACTGCATTACACTTGTGCCAAGGTTTTTACAATTTTATAAAAATGCTGCAGTCTTGTTCCGGTATAGGCTTCAATTCTTTCTTCGTTTCGGGCTCTATCTCATTTATCGATTCAAAACGGTCTCCAAGGAGCGGTGTCTTGAGTTTAGCGAATCGACCATGGTAGCCCAAATGGTCACTCAAAATGGTTTTCAGTGTTATGTCGGCAGTATCTGACTAGAAGGTCCATGCTTTCATGCGGCTTACAAACTTAGTCCCATATAAGAGCGTGGATAAAACGCATCTCTTCGTTGGAAATGGGCTCGCTTCGTCAATATTTGGTCTTAGTCTACCGACCAAAATTACATTCGATTCCTGCTCCATATTTATTTATTGCTCGATTAAATTCAAATTTGACTACTTTTAAAATGATACGGAGAATTCGTCGACAAAATTTCGATTCGGTGAACGTGTCGTATACGAAATATTTGTGAAAACTTTGAACGTTTTCGCAGAGTTTAAAACATGATCTAAAATTTTTTGATTTTTTAATTTATTATGTACACCCTAAAAGTAATCGTCCCCGAAATAACCAAATTACCCGCAACGTCTTTTTAATTTTAATTCCAAATTTGTTGAATTCTTGACTGTTATAAGCTAATCACACTGAGCACATCTAACTTCTAACATCCTGAGTCATAAATATTTACCATGGCAGAATATTCCATTATTGTAGCATGTTCCTATTAGACATCGACCTAGTTAATGATTTTACAAAGAAAATTGAAGGGGAGCTTAAGTACCAAATTACTCTCTAATAAGCACCGTTTATACACTGTTAAGTAACTGTTCAGTCACTGTTTTGTCACGGTTCAGTCACTGTTAAGTAACTGTTCAGTGACTATTTTGTCACGGTTCAGTCACTGTTTAGTCACTGTTTAGATACTGTTAAGTCTCTGTTCAGTCACTGATTAGTCACTTTCAAGTCACTGATTCATCACTTTCAAGTAACAGTTCAGTCACTCTTTTGTCTCTGTCTAGTCACTGTTAAGTCACTATTCAGACACTGTCTAGTCACTGTTTAGATACTGTTAAGTCACTGTTTATTCACTGTTATGTCACTGTTTAGTCACTTTTTAGTAACTGTTCAAATACTGTTAGATCACTGTCAAGTAACAGTTCAGTCACTGTTTTGTTACTATTTAGTCACTGTTTAGATACTGTTTCCCCTCTTTCCACCCTCTTTCACAGCGTCACGTGACGCTGAAATCAAAATTTTACTCCTGCTAACATCTTCCGTACCGAAATTAAAGATGTTTCACATCAAAAAAATCATACAGTTTCTGGTTTCTTTGTAAGCCATTTCACTTGAAATAGTTTAATGCTTTGACTGTTACTTAAAATCTGGCGTAAGGTATTGGATTCAAGGTTAATAAAACTTGAGGACACGATTTGTTCTCTATGGTAAGCAATCGGGGCACCCAACGCCCTATTATATATTTGAAAATGTTTGTTCCATACATTAAGAAGATTACTTCGATGAGCTCGTTAAAACTCGAATTTCGTTTAAATTTTAGGGTCAATTTAATTTCAAAAAATATTTCTTTTACCAAAAACTGTTTATTTAGTTGAGGTACATAAAAGGTAAATTATATATGACTAGGGCGAAGTTAATAAATTTTTCACTTAAAAGCTGACCCATTCTTTACCACAGTGCCATGTGCGTTGTTGCATTATTGTTTTACTGCCTGCCGCTGTTGGCGATTTCGTTTATTATTTCGACACTTAATGCCATTTCCGGAGCAGTGAACGTGGTTTTATGTGCTTGCTCATGTTGGTGGTGAAAGTGACATCGAATTATTGATGGACCTTGCCCCCAGAAACTGGGTCAAGTTGTGCAATTAAAGAATCGTAAACCGCAGACATTTTTTACAACTTTTTACAGCTGCAGTTAATATTCTTGATTTTCAGTTTCCATTTTCTACGCATAATTGTGCAATTTTCTTTTCCATTTGTGTGTTTTTTTTTTGGAAGGAAAAATAAAAAACTGTTTCGTTGTTATTTGCTATAAATGAAAATAACGTCCAAACTGTAATCAAGAGCAGCTGCTGACAATGGTCTGCCGTTTTTCGTTTTTTTTTTTTTTCGCCCCTCCCTGCGCTTTATGTTGGGTGTGCTGGGCGGATGTTTTGCAGATTTTCTTATTATTGCGATTTTTGTTGTTGGTGAAAATGACCCGCGTTAATGTTCCCTGCTCAGAGAGCAGCAGAAGAAACATTGCTTTGCCCTTTACAACTTGCAGTTTTTCTTTTGAATGCTTAGAAAAAATCGCTTAGTATTAATTTGATCACATTTCGAGCATATTAAATGCAGAGAAATGCTTTTTGTGTTACACAATTATAGCTTTAATTCCCCAATCTAAATCGCTTTAAGTAGCTTAGCTAAACTCGTACGCACTCGTACCCGTACACCACACACCTTGGCCAAGATTAATCTGCCATTTATTTGCTCTAACGCTGCCAGAAGGCTGGTAAGATATATATTTCTCATTTCCAGCCGAGCTGCTCCTTCAGTTTGTAGACTTTCTCTTTTTTTTTTTGGAAGGGGGCAATGCAAAGGCAATTTTACAAATTGAATTTATGCTCGCTTGTTGTTGTTGTTTATGGCAATTTATATTTAGATTTTCTCTCATAATTGCCGAGTCAGTGTGTCACCCTGTGTGTGTGTGTGTGTGTGTGTGTGTTTGTGCTGCAGGAGGCCAACTGGCAAATTAATGTGAAACTAAGCAGCAATTTACAACTGCAACTGTCACTTGGCAATGTTAACTCTAAGTGAATTATGTGCAGGGGACAGGAAGCGTTTATGCTGCGTTAGCTAAACTATTTTTTAGAATTAAGATTATTAAGTGCTCAGGGAAATTTGAAAACCGTTTTTCATCGGGCTTATTTGTATACTAAAAAGTTTTCCATCTTAAGCTACACAGAAAAAATTTAAGATCCATATCCTTTTTCAGCTTCTATAAAACAATAAAAAGTAGTACCTAGCTAAAACGATACTTTTAGTCAGTATTGCCATTGTTTTGCCATTTGTAATTATTTATTTTCGTTGTGTAATAATGAAATTACAAAATATCAATTTATTCTTAAAAATTTCATTTTGATATGGCAGAAAAGTTCACTTTGATTCAATTTCATGTTTATCATATCGACTTTGTTAGTTGATTTCTATGATTTCCAAACACTGATGCAGCAAAATTAGGGACTACTTTAAAGACCTACTAAAGCCGGAACATCTAGCGGATCCTCTTCATTACGGAATTCCTTATTAGAGATGAGTCACTTGATGGAATAATAACAACACAGGAACTGTCTGCAGTTGTTGAAAATCTTAAGGACGAAAAGCAATTCAGGAATCGAATGATACCCATGAATTGACTAAATTTATTAATTTCTTTTTATGGAAAGTCTATAGCCGCATATATAATTTGATTTTAGACGAGGGAAGGGTTCCAAGTGAATTTCAGTGCTAAGGATATATTTCCAATCTATAAAAAAGGCGATCCTAAAGAGGTGTGCAACTACAAGGGAATCTCATTTCAAAACGCAGCAGTCAAAGTATTCTCAGCGGTGCTGGATAGACTAAACAATTGGATATGTGGAAAGGAAAGGGTTCCGGAAAGGATATTCTACTATAGACAATATATTTAGCCTGACCAGCATCGCCAGAAAATACATTACAGACGCAAACTATACGCATTTTTTTGTTGACTTCCGCGCAGCGTTTAATTCATTGATAGAAGAGCACCCCTTTACAAGCTTAGTAATCTGGGCATCTCAAAGAAATTTTTTAACCCTTGTAAGCCCCTAACAAAGCAGCAGTATGGGATGGCGAAAGAATGCTATCGGAATGGTTTGCAATAGAATTGGGGTCAAACAGGGCTGCTGCTAAGCCACTGTTCTTGACAATGACTATGAAGTAACTCCTGACGAGTGGACTTAAATGCAGCGAAGTAAAAATGCCCTTAACGGTGACTTGACATTTTGTGTTCTTGCATAGACCTGAAAAATGCTACAACAGGTAACTCCAACAGGCAGCAAACGTGGAGTCTCAAGTTTGCAACACAGAAAAGTCCAAGAACTCCCTGTAAAAATAGGTGTTCACGACGCGACGTCAGCAATTTTCCTTCTTTGGGGGTACCCTGGTAAGCACTGGAGTGGAGAGCTTTCACACCCCCTGGGACCGGAGCAAACTCCCGTTAAAATGGATGCGCTTGGGCAGCTTGCCTCGAGCAATCTCAAGACCAAACAATTGTTATAAAGATTTACTGACCTTGGAGCAAGCGCGAACTATTTTAAAGACACCTTCACAGTAGATCAAATCGCACCCATCTTCAAGGCTAGAGGAGAGATTCGAATTAAACTTCTTGTCTCTAATATGGTTGGCAACGACAATACATGTTCACTGTGCAATTTGAGAGAAAAAGAGAACATTGTACACTTCATCGGCGTCTGTCCCATTTTGAGGGAGCACCGATTGCTTCATTTCGGCAAGGCTGAGCTACACCGCACGAGATAAAAAATTATCTTTAATGGTGAAAACTGGTCGACACTATTTAGTTTTATAAGTCAGTCTTTGCGATTCCGGTAAAAAAAATAATTGAAGGACAGTTTTGAAAACGGTAACACCGCAATCCTGAATTCCTAACTAAGCAGTTAAACGATCTGATATCTGGGGAAGATCTGGGAAGTCAGGTGTATTAGACTGCTTGAAAAAATGGATCGGGGTAGCAGCATCAACAGACGGTTAGACACCAAGTCGACAAGGATAAACTTTTTAAAATTTTAGCTTATATCCTTAGATAATCAGGTCTGTTCTCAAGTCCACTTCGTTTTTCGTATAAATTGTGAGAAGCTTGGTTTGGCTCCCTTTGAGGAGCCGTATAGCCAATTTTACTCATTCTCTTATAATGATGCAAAATTATAGTCGCGGCCTGATTTTCCCGTACAAGAAATGGTAGAGCTCCCGCAAAACTTATGATTACCGTTTGAAAGAACGTTAAAAATGAGAGAAAATAAGTGACGTAAACATCGGGCCTCCTGTGCAAAAATTAACCGTTATGTTTTTTTGACGATGTGAGCCCAGGTGCATCACCTTAGCCGCAATTCACTAAATTAAATAAACTCTAGAAAAATGTTAACTTATAATATTTTTTCTTCACTTTAGTAATGATGTAACCTCCTTTAGCACTAATTAACTCTATAAATCCTATTCGGCATACTGTCTACAAGGTTTTTTAAATCACTAAGGGACAGTTTTTTCCATACCTTAATTATTGTCAATTTGAGCTCCTTAGTACTATTGTACTTAGGGTTTTGAGCATTAATCCTTCGTACATGCAACGCCCAAAGAAGAGAAGGCCATAAATTCATTTGCAAAATGTCCACGTACTCTCTGGAGTTCATATGAGTGCTTGGAAATGCCAGCTCCAAGCATCCACACTCGCAGAACACAGCCCAAATCATCAATGATCCTCCTCCAAAATTTCTTAAAAAGTACGGAGTTCCTTTCCTTCAAACCCCCTCCCATAGTGCAAAACCCATCAGGAAAATCCAATTAACACTTTTTCTCATCCGAGAAAATGATCTGGAAAGTGAAATTATTATTTGTATTGCTCTATAAAAACTTTTTACTTTTGTCCAGTCAGTTGCCATCTTTCTCTGGAGAATTACACCCGGGCTTCTTGGCGGTCCAGTAACCTTGGTGCCACCTTCAATCTTTATCGCACTATGTTTTCAGAGTTCTTTAAAGAACATGCAACGTTTCAGCGAGTCACTTTTATGCCACATTCGGCCGCTAATTCATTAGCGATCTTTAAAGAATTAGTTCCAGCACTCACTAATGGGCGCAGGTCACACTAATTTGACTTCCGGCTTACGCCCTCAGGTTTTTTTCCATATTCATATTCATTTTTTTGTAAACATTTCGCACAACTTTGTCAGATCCTCCAATTTTTCAGTATACCAAAAAACGAAATAAGCAATTCTTACTTTTGAGCTAAAATTTGGTTTTTCTCGGCATCTGACAGCACTGGCCCACTTTGGTATATTTACAACCATTACTAATAGTTACTCAAACTTGGCAAATAAAATCGCCGTTGAAAACATTAGAATACATAAACAACCGTGCGGCTATAGTTATGCACCAGGCGCAAATCGAAAATAAAACAATGGTTAATTTTTGCACTGAGAGTGTTGATGTTTGTCACTCATTTTCTCTCATTTTTAACGTTCTTTCAACAGTAACGTGCTTCTTGCAGCTCTACTGTTTCTATGCGTACACTGAAAAATCAAGGTGCGGCTATAGTTTTGGCATCAGAGTTAAGTCTGTGAGATCGACGCGTTTATACAGAGATATACTTTGCCGTTAAACATGGAAAAGGAGGAATTTTCCAAATCTGAAACAAACTCGATGTGGGTACAGTATACACCTACATATGCCAAAATTGTGGCTCTATCTGTTACCGTCTTTGAGTTCGACGAGTTCATACAGACAGACAGACGGGATGACTTGAAGGCTAAATCGACTCGGCTGTTGATGCTGATCTGAATATATATACTTTATGGGGTCGGAGGTGCTCTCTGGCTGCTTACATACATTTGCACAACTTCATGATCCCCTTTTCCCAATTTTAATGAGAACAGGGTATAAAACTGGCAAACATATATCATGCTCCAGTGGTATATAAACTTCGGTCGAGCCGAAGTTAGCCTCCTCTATTTTTGTCTGTAAAAGAGAAAAAAATCCGAATTACAATTCCATTTTGACAAGGGATGCTTATTATGCCTACAGTTTTCCGCACTTCCTCGACTTAATGCGTATTAGGAATCAACAATGTTATTAGCTCAAAACAAAGTATTTTTGAATAGTCACCACCGATTAACTCAAATTGGACCTTATCGAATAAATTGTATCTTATCTTATAAATTATTTTTAGACAAGGTTTATGAAAATTTTTTACATAGGTAAGGTAAAAGAAACTCGAATTTAATAATTTCGATGTAAGGTAAAAGGGGTAGCCCTTACCTAGGTACTTCCTAACACTGCTCAGGACACACGAGACAAGGTATTCAGTATAGGCTGAGCCGGAAGATAAAAGTGTATTTGCTTTATGCATTTTTCTAAGAGCTTTATTAAATACCTTAAGCTTTACAAGTTTTACTCTTTAAGAAGTTTGGGGCAAACTTTTCTTTAAAAAAAAGTTCCAAATACAACCTTGCATACAGATTTATTATTCGCTGCTGGTGGCAAATTTAAAAATCAAAATACGGTGTGGTTCGATTTACAACCGCTTTAGCTTATTTCATTAATTTTGCGGTTCTCATTCATTTAGTTTGTCTCTATCCCTAAGCTCTTGCTATTTTTATTTATTCTTCTTCAGGGTCTTTTCTGTTTTCTTTTTAATTGCTTTTTCTGCCAGCATAAGCTGTAAATTCACTTAATTACTGACACACCCACTCACTCTCTTGAGAACTTCTATCAAATATCTGGCCCCAATATTTTTGGCTTGCAATTTGCCAACGTTTGCATTCCCCAAAAATCAATTGCATTCCTTGGCACTCGACTGAATCATGCGGAAATAAACCCCAAAAATATAACAATTGACAAAGGCCCTGAAACTAACTAGAATTAGTTTTGTCAACAGTAGTTGACCCTTATCCGAATGCCTTCCCTCCCCATCCACAACATCACAAAAAAGCCATAAATTTCATATAAATTTCATTTGACAATTTCCGCATGCCATTTGGCAGGCCACACACAAGTGGACATATATACTTACCATACATATGTATAGAACTCACATTACCTTGTCTCCACTTTTGTTTTTTCTTTTGCAGCGCCATGGCCGATGGCATCCTTACCGACAACCCGCATTTGGTGCTGCTATTCTATATGGCACAGTTGTTCCTACGTGAACTTGTGAAAAGTTATCGTCTCATACAAGTCGTGCCAATGGATATGTCTGGTTATTATGGTAAGTTTAATTCAACACGGAACGCACGACCGGGCCACATGTTGCAACCGCCTGCAGTTGTGGCAACTGTGGCACTTGCGGTTCCCACTTGAAGGGGCGGTAGGTCGTTCGGCAATTCGTGTGCAGCTGGCAAGCAAATGTCAATGTCAGAGATTGAGTTGCGGTGGAAAGTACATAACTTGTAGGGTTGGGTGTTGACACGAAGGCTTAAATTAGCTTTGAATAATGTAAGCAGATGTTGATTAACTTACTACAATTGTTGTAAAATGCAAAACCGTTGACTCAAGGATGAAACCTTCGAACCGCACCTATTTCAGAGTTTCTGGGTCTTATAGTATGTAAAGCTCAGCGGTTAGTGTGCTGGCCTGCTGTGCGGGAGATCGGAACATCTAATAAAAAAAATGGGTGTGAGTGTTGTGAACACTCACGAGGCTTTGATGTGAAACATAATGCTAAATTTAAGAGCTCTTTAAGGACTGTTTAGTCACTGTCCAGTCACTGTTAAGTCACTGTTTAGTCACTGTCAAATCACTGTCAAGTCACTGTATAGTCACTGTCAAGTCACTGTTTAGTCACTGTCAAGTCACTGTTTATATATGAGCGTTGACGTACAATGCGCAGTACGTTCAAGTGGCCCATGCGACACCAAGCCACGGCTTGTTACGCGCGAACCCTAGACAAAATAGTAGCATAAAATAGTAACCGAACCGACCGAGAGGCGGAGACACTAACTTGTGACACGTAATCGCGGAGGAAAAACATAAAGTAATATCAACTACGGGTTAAATAGGTTAAAATAGTTGTTTTTAAAGCAGGAAGAGAAGCTTCCGAGTTGATTACACGGTAGAGTTTATTGTAATCAGCACAGAGAACACGAAACGGTTCATGCAAAGCATAGTTAATGGTACAACGATTTAGTGATAAGGGTATGAAATTGCGAGTCGGTCTAATAGGAACTTTGAGGTTAATTTGGCCAACCAACTCAGATGAGTCGATTTCACCATTAATCAATCTATGTATAAATATTACACCAAGCATAACTCTAGGGTTAATGAGGGCTCCACAACCAAAAGGTCACTGTTTGATAGTAATAGGGAGGCCGACTCGATGGCAGAAAGGTGAGATGAGTAAACTGTGGCATCAGAGCGTGGAGGAATATAGGAGCAAGTAATAAAAACGGAAAAAGTAGAAAAAGTTATTTTAACACTTATAAACTCGATGTCAAGGGGAATCAAAGTATCTGTCAACTCCGACGAGAGGCCGGAATCTACAGCAATTAAAACCCCTCCTCCAACGCGAGAAGAGCGATCGCGTCTATAAGTGGTGTATTTAGCGGGTAAAATTGTGGAATCTGAGATGTCCGATTTTAACCACGTCTCAGTAAAAACTAGAACATGAAAATCGAAAAGATATACTGTCAACAAACAGTTTTGCTAATTTAGAATTAAGACCACGGACATTTTGATAAGCAAGCAGAAGGGAGGACATTAGTTTTTTGACACCACAGTAGAAGTAGAGGGACCTGAAGGGTTAGAAGATATAGAAGGCAAATAAATAGGAGAGCGAGTTTTCTTTTTGGGAACATATTCTTTAACAATTAAATGTTCCGGCCAGAAATGCTCTGAACAAATAGTATTAAAGATTATATCTGGGACGCTAACTTTAAAAGAGGCAACATCCCTTTCATATGAAAATTTGAACTTATCTACCAAAACATCTGCGGCTTGAATTTTGGCCTGAGTGTAGGCTTAACATCATCAGATGTGAGATCAGGGGCAAGTCGAGAAACAAAGATATGCTTCTTCGGAGGAATACCTGTGAGAGGCTTTAGAGCCCTTGATTCCCCAGTTACCTCAGTAATAGATACCGAAATAGGTATATCTACAGCAGGGAGGATCGGGACCCCCTGGACGGACGTTTCGGACCCAACATCTGAAATCACATGACCGGTATCAGAGATTCCACTGTCTATAGTGAATCTCCAGTACCAATTATCTTCCGAGCTGGAGCCGGAGTATTAAAAGATATCAGACGCTGGACATTAGGAGTCGATGGGCTCTGGGCTTGGGCGGGAACAGAAAGAGCATTTTGATTCCCCTCCGAGTTAATGGTTTTTTTGCGCTTCGGAGACTCTTTCATCAGTTTTAAACTGGAGAATTGAGAATCCATAGTCACAAACTCGTCAGTAAGTTTGACAAGTTTGGAATAAACGCTCTAGAAACCAGCTCTAGTCTGCCTCATGAACACTTTCATCTCCATCTCGACTTCGCGGCAAGCCCCACAAGTCCACGACAGCCCGTTGAATAGCTCGACAAAGTCTTTAACCCTGGCATTGTAACCAGCACATTTGACATGTATAATATTGTCACAAAGCCAGCACCCAATAAAGCTATCAACGTCAGACGGAGTCTTGCACTTTTTATTAAAACAGACCGGATAACTCATTTTATAAATCGGACAAATTAACTCAACACTAAATAATCAGACTGTATACGGACCAAATTCACTACTGGGGTCAAACAATCGAACAGCTACAGCTATCAAACAGAAAAAGAATCAAAACACACAGAACAAAGTAACCGTTATTCAGACAACACAGAGCGATTGGCAAACGCGAGAGGGAATGTGTGGGAGCCGGAGAGAGTTACACCAACAACAACAAGAGCACACGACCGACACAAGCTAAGTCAAATTAAAAAGAAACTAAACGAAAAAAAAACGAGAAAGGCAAAGCTAACTTCGTCTGCACCGAAGTTTTGATACACTTGAAATAGCTTGTCACAACGGTTAGCGACTTCGACCAAACTTCGCAAATCAGCTTAAAAACATTACATATTACCCATGACCGTGTTTGAGAGCGATAATATTGAGAACAAACCAGTTTTTCTCACTAAAACCCATTTTTCGAACGAACATTTGTATGGCAGCTACAAGAAGTAGTCATCCGATCCGGGCGGTTCCGACATATTAGCAGCGTGCAGTAAAAAGAATACTCTGTGCAAAGTTTCAGCTCGATAGCTCCAAAACTGAGGGACTAGTTCGCGTAGAAACAGACAGACGGACAGACGGACGGACAAAGCTTAATCGACTTAGCTCGTCATGCTGATCAAGAATATATATTCTTTATGTGGTCGGAGATGATTCCTTCTATGCGTTGCAAACTTCTGGGCAAAATTATAATACACTTTTCAAGTGTATAAAAAGGCAAACAAAAGAACATCCACAAGCAAAAAGTGCTTGTATATAAAAGAAAACATGCCTGATGCCGTCAATCAATTTTCACTCTTCATTTATATTTCTTAATTCATAATATGAGAAAAATATTCATTTTTTTCATTTAAAAAAGAAAAATGGCTTAAAAACACGAATTTTGAACTTTTAGATGGTTGGCTCACAACCCCCACAAATTTTCGAAATGTCAAAAAATCACTTTTTTTTAATATGAAATAAAAAAAACCCAACATTTTATTTTTTAAAACTAGTGATGAGGAAAGTTTTGTGCATCTTTTACCTAAAATACAAAATTTACACAACGAAAAATATTGATTTTTGGCGAAGTTATGTTCGAAAAACAAAACCATGATCACAACCCCCCAATCTCCCCTAATATTGCTTACTTTAATAATTTAATTTTAGTTTGAGAACTGCTTAGTTTAAGTTATTAAGCATTGGGCCCTTTCAGCAGATAATTCCGATTTACGATTTGTGATTTATGATTGCAGATTTTACCTGCTGAATACAGTGATTGCCGATTGGGATCGGAAAATTTGACAATCATGTTTGTTGAATAGAAATCGAACAAAACGTATGATTGGTTAACGATTCCTACGTCAGCCTGCCTTTGTTCAGACATTCATATGAACTTTTCGATATAACAAATCCATAAATATTTGAGATTGTGTGTGAGTTTTTTCCAATGATAAAAAATTCTAAGGCCACAGAATATCTTAAAGTCTGTAATCAATTCCATTCAGCAGAAACTCATCAGCAATCGCAAATCGTAATCGCTAATCGGAATTACCTGCCGAACACGCCCATTATATCTTCTAGGAGCTGTTCATCTATGCTAGCTCTTAGATTAGAAATATTAAACTTAAAGGCCCGTTCACTGATACCTGAGTTGCTGGAATAGCAAGTATAGTCGGGGCCAAAATTTGAAAACAATTGTCGATGTATGTTCTCTTGGCCATACATGGAAAACAATTCTCTATAACATCATTTACACCTTTTATATAATATTTATTTGTTTTCTATTGCTTTCATAAACTTCTCTTCTTCGCAATCCGACGTTGTAATTTAAGGTTGAATTCAAAATTCACAAAACTCTCATTAAGAATTTGTTTTTGGAGCTTCGGCATATCTGTTATATAAAATAGTCCGAAGCCTACTACTGTCAAACTAAATTTCCTTTAAAAAATCCTTAACAACTAAAATTAGAGTGTGTGCAGTACATCAAACAGTAGTTATAGAATCCTCCATGTATTCTATTGAGTTAATTTGGAGCACACTTCGTTGTAGGATTGGAGAACTTCTTGAATTTTACAAGTCAGATTCCTTATTTTCTGTATTTCCCTGTATGCGTTGGAAAAACTACATAATTTGGTGAACCGAACCTAATTTTTCGAAAAAGTGGTCCGGTTCGGGTTCAGGTTCGAGGAGTCCAAAATATTTGGGGTTCGGTGCATGGTCCGGTTCGTCGGACCCAAAAAACCCGAGCCGAACCGGTTCTACGGGGTTCGGTTCAGGACCGGTTTGCAGCCTTGCTGTCAAGTCACTGTTTAGTCACTGTCAAGTCACTGTTTAGACATTGTGAAATCACTGTTAAGTTACTTTCAAGTCACTGCCCAGTCACTGTTGAGTTACTGTCAAGTCACGGTCAAGCCACTGTTAAGTCACTGTCAAGTCACTGCCAAGTCAGTGTTTAGTCACCTCCATTTTTCCCCCCATTTCCCTCCACTTTCCTCCCATTTTCACTCCTCTCCCCCTAGAACACTCCGCTAAAACAACAACACAAAATATGCTGACGTCAGCGTCACGTGACGCTGAACTCAAATTTTACTCCTACCAAAATCTTTTATAACCGAAATTGAAGATGTTTCACTTCAAAAAGTTGTTTTTTTAGAAATTAGCTTTAACCAAAGATTTATAGATATTATAGATGACGCATGTGAAACAAAAAACGATTGTTTTGGGAGCTGACATTGGATCATAATTTTTGCCTCTCGATGCCTTGACGAGCATACAAATATTCAAACTTAGCTATACGTTCTCTAAATAAATATACGGCTGAGAGCAAAAATTTATAGATGTTATAGATGACATATGTGGCGCAAAAAACGTTTTTTTTTGGGATCTGACATTGGATCCCAAAAAAAAAGTTTGTATGAGATGCGGTATCTATATATGTAGTGTCTTTGCTTTAACACATCCGGTCACCTACACGAGCTAAAGCTTCGGCTTTAAACTGTGGGAGAGAAGATTGGCTTGGCTTTTTGGGGCTCTACACCCATTTAGCCAATAGAAAAAAAAAGAATAGCATATCAAAAATTAATTTTCTTCAATGCCAAAAATCGTTCGACGTATAACATTCAGGTGAGATCTGATGTGCTGATCAAAAGATTCTCCGAATTGACCGTCCCATTACTTTCTTCTGTTCTAACTTTTATTTTTACAGCAGTTAAACTGACTTACTATTAAATTAAGTTCCAATTTTCGCTGACATATAATTTGCATGCGACCCCAAATGCTCCTGCAATTGTTTGCAATGCAATAAATAAAATTATTTTCATTTGGTCCTGCCTGGGGAGGGAAAACTCTTGTTTATTTTGCAAATTTTGTTTTTTTTATTTTGCAAGCAAACATTTAGCTTTTCCATTTGTGCTCTTTTTTCGCTCATTTTGTGGCGAAATTCACAAATTTTATTTGCTTCTTGCTTTGATGTTTTTGCCCCAACTTTGGACTGACAAACTTTTACTGCTTTCAAGTTTAATCCGTATAGATTGCTTTATGTTTGATTTCCCCAAACCCTACGCATCAATCTTCATCAGAAAATTAATTACTAAAAATTGTTGCATTGCTTTTTTGTATCCTCTGTACAGCCAAATATTCATTTTTGATTTATGCGTTTGTATATTTTGTTCGGCAGGTGAAATTGTGCAAAAAGCCATTTTATACCGCAGGCATTTTTTTTATCGCTTATTTGGCATTGATGGCATTTTGATGACACTGCAGAAATTGTTGGTAAATATTTGCGTTATGTTGGCTTGCAATTAAAAAATTTATGATCAACAATTGACGATTTTTGGCATTCCATCGCATCGAATGACATTTTGACTGCGTTTGGGACTTTGGTTTGACATATTTACACTCTTCGCACGTCCGCACTATACATGGCCAAAGGTTCGCAATCAAAGCGTGCACAATGGCAGTCGTGTTGAATGGGAATGCGACTGCAAATGTTAAACCATTGTAGGAGGAGAGAAAGGGTTCATGTAACTGCTGGCTGGTCCTGCACTGCAATGGCATACAAAAACAATGGAAAGATGAGAGTACATAATACCAATGTTTTTGTATTGACGGACAAATTTAAATATCAAATGTAAAGGTAGAATACAAGAAGGCCAATTTTAGCTTTGTGAGTGCAAACTGTTAAATACTCTCACCGGATATATCTTTACTTTTTAAAAGTGCCTCGAAAATACAATAAAAACAAGACAGAAGTAGGACCAAAAAGAACGCACACAGAGGAAAACACTTTCGGTTTCTGTTTTTGTTTCAAGCCACAATTGAGCTAATAAAATTGGAGAGTACAGAATAATGTGCTTGTGCTGGGGAGCCGATTTACTTACTTTTTTGTGCTCACCGATTCACATAGCCGTTTAAGAATCACAAGTGACTTTGGCCGGCCCTGCCCTAAACACTGAATACGAAATTCATTTAATTTTCCAAAACTCATTCCATCATCTCATTTTTGGGGAATCCATTAATTTTAAGGCTTTCGTCTATGATCCGGATCGAAGGACCGTCTTGCAGGTTTCTTTTCTGTCATGGTCTGCTCCAGTTTGCTTGATGTTTTCATTACAAAAAGTGGATCCTACCTTTATTTCTCATAACTTCGGCTCAGGTCTGTGTCAAAAGCACGAGACTTCGGCCCAGGATGCTATGGGTTGACCGGCCTTGCCATAAACAGGTTTCCGCTTTCATTCCATAATCTTATTTTCGGGAATCTATGGTTTTCCTTGCTGGTTTGGCTCGAATTAGGCAGGTCTTGAAGATTTCTTTACAAAAAGTGAATAATGATTCTTTCTTTTACTTCGCCCACACTCAACAATTAAATAATTTTGTTTTCAATTTGTTTGATTTTGTTTTTCTATGCAGAAAATCGTGCTGGCCCCTCAAATCTGGGCAATGTCATTAGCCAAATACTGTTGTGTAAACAAATTACGCCCGATTTCAATGAGGAGGAATTATGCAGCATAACAAAAGACTCGCAGGATATTGCCGTACTGCTATCGGAGATGCAGGAGTATATGCCCCAGCATGAGGCTTATTTGGGTGAGTAGAGAGTGCGCAGTCTCCGCATGCAGGGTGCAGTGCCATTGCCGTGCACTTTGATATTTAACCAAGGCTCGACAATGACATTCAACGTAGGAGAAGTGAGCAAACAAAATTGTATTGCATACCAAAAAGGGCAAATTTGCGTGCACATGCGTCTGTGTGTGTGTGTATTTGTGCATTCGCTCACTCATTAATCAAACTATATGTTTACTTCATTTCAGAACGCAACGCCGCATTGGACACTACCGGACCCTGGCAGGCCAAACGACGACAGAATTACATATGCAAAAACATGAGCCTGCTCTGTTGTGTATCCCGACCCAACTATCTCTGAGAGCAGGCGGATAGCGTCTAGGCCACGTTCACCCATCCACACCCATTCTACTTATATCAATTACTAGCGCCTAAGTTGTACCTAGCGAAGAAATTCTATAGCATAAGTGCAGACAAACGAAAAAGTAGAAACCAAAACTCAATTAGCATTGTAACATAATCAACGGTCTAACGCAGAAACTGTGTATTTTCCCCCGTTCGTTGCCAGACACTGTGTATAATCAAAGTAAATTATGCTGCATATACAATATTAATATAACACAATCTACTAGAGAAATGTTAATGATAATTATGTTAATTATTAGCAGAGTTCAGAGTAAACATTTATCAACCGGTTAAGACTTTTTAGGCCTGTATAAATTGTAGCACCACACACCCCACACATACAAACCTGTATTCATGATATCCCCGAGTTAACATTACGATTAGGCAACAGGCAGGTCAAGCCGGATGCTGGGAGCAAGTTGGTAACTAGTTTTGTAGTCTAATTAAGTGCGAAAGGCCTGGCCAGGGCGAACGTTAAAGTGTTAGTAGGAAAAGCAATAATACCTAAAGATATATAACTAGAATTTCAAGTGGGTTTCTATTTGATTGATTTAACAGGAAATCAAAGTGAACTCAGCGCAGTACCTAAACAGAAGTAAACGGGTGACCAATAATTATTATAAAACAAAAAAATTCCCAAATACTCGATATTAATAAGTACAACAACAAATATGTGTATACAAATTAATTTCCTTAAGAAAAACTAAAACCTTGTTGCTTAAATGGGGAATGGATGGACTTGGATAAATTCCGTTGCATTTTGTCCATTTTATAACAAAATGTTGGTAATTTAAACCGTCGAATAACAAAGTCAAACACACAAACAGACTCTTGATTAATTCCTAAACGATTATGGCGGCTCTGGCATAGAGAGGTAGCTGTTGGCATAGGTAGAAAAGGGCAAAGATCGCTGATGATTTGGTAGAGATGCCTAAGAAACAGCTGTACGATTAAGTGGCCTCCTTTATGGTGTGTTGTGTTCCTGTTTTTGAAGTTATGTGCAGGCATAACGTGACCTCGAAATAGCATAATGTTAAAGGTTTGATTATCGTAAAGCACACATATTCTATATATGCTCTTGATGAGCACAACAAGCTGTGTTGATATAACCATGTCAGTGTGTCCTTCTGTTTCTATGAGGAGACAACTCCTTTTGTTTTAAGAGTATCTTTATTTAAAATTTGCACAATGTTTATTTATTGGAAGCTAACAAATCGCATTACTATATCAAACATTTTGCTTTTTTTTTAGTGAATTCTTGTGATTCTCCCAAGTTTGATAAAAACAGACGTCCTTATTGCATAGCGAGACAAACACTCTGAACCTTCTAAAATTATTATAACCGAATCGGGTTCGCCTGTAAAAAAACCCTTAGCTTTCTTTTTCAATATCATGTCAATGAAGAGAACTAAATTAAACAGCTATTTAATGCACATACTTCGAAATAAATTTTCTTATTAAATATATTATATTATTAAAAAGAATATTTTTCGAAAGCCGTTAAGCAGTTAGCTCGAAAAATCTAACCATTAGAACAGCTTATGGCGGAGTAGACACCAATACAAATGAATAAAATATGTTTCAAGCAACAACAACCCAAAGGAATAGATAGAGACATCCGCTTATTGCCTGGTGATGTGTGTATGCGCCTCCCAACAATTAAATCTAGGGTAAAGACCACAGGAGAGAAAGATAAGAAAAAAACATTCGAAGTTGTGGGTGTAATTTGCTTGGACGTGTGCACACCTGATTTAAAGTCGATGTTAAATCTCGAAAAACCGTCGGTGCCACAGAACTTCAAGAGATTTCATTTTCTAATTTGAAAATCTAGTGTAAGGTTGTATCTAGCGAAAAAAAATTTCCATTTTCTATTTATGCTTTATGATGCATTTTAAAATTACAATTTAAAATTTAAGTTATATTTTCCAAGTAAGGTGCAATATTTTAAAGTCTGGAGATAACTTGGCAACCCCACTTGGCAAGTTGGTTTAAAATGAAACGGCAGATTTCGGTTGACTTTTATGAACAATTATTGAAACCCAAATTTGAAATTAATACAAATGAAATTGATTGAAAATCGTAGAGCTTTTTTAGGCAGGCTCAAAAAGGTCTCTAAATCAATAAACTTATTTTCATTAAAAACAACACTTCTGTGATTGGGGGGAGAAATTTCCACCACTAACAACAGAAGGGCCGATACGGATGCACACACTCAACGCTTAGTTTTCTGGTTTGATTCGAACTAAACCTTGGGGATTCCCAAGCGGTCATAGCAATTCTGTCATGAGGTACCTTCTGTCAACAGATTGCAGATAGAATTGTTATTCATGAAATAGCTATACTGTCAACCAGCCTCCTTTGTAGTGTTGTGCGTGTCTTGTTTTAGAAAAGTTATGGACAAAATCATAACTTAATAACCTAGAGCCTGCCAAAAAAAGTTCCACAACAAATGAAATATTTTATTCATTTAATTCAAATTATTCAGAACAAAATGAATGTTTTTTACATTTCGTCTGTACCAATTAGTTTTGCTTATCAAAATAGCTTGGGTGGTGAACGTTTTGCGATATATTGAAAAAGTACAGATCAGACTTGAAGACATTGAGGAGATTATACCGTGACACTATAAGAGCATAACATTGAGAACAAAACAGTTTTTCAAATAAACTGAGCCCGATAAGTTTAGTCCGAGCGACATTTGAACTATTAACGTTAAAGCGGAATTTCAAAGGTTTGCAACCTTTAACACAATTGTGGAGAGTGGGATCTATTAAGATGAGTATGTCAATTAAGCTCTGCAAAACCAATGGATTGTAACTTGACCAGATTCACCAAGCCTTTAAACTGAAGAACTAGAAAGATGCGCTTCTGGCTCTGCCTCTTTCTCACTCTACGTCAAATCATTTGAATTTGTTAAATTTAGGAACTCTTTCATATAATTTAGTTCAGAGTCTCATGGAGGAAACACTTGCTATATTAAATATAGGGCAATCTTTTAGGGTTTAAAAAATATTTATCTCGATATTTTTTCGAAATTTAAAAGAAATATTTCTATATTAATATTTTGTTGCAAAAAAATAGATACCGTCGATATTTGCGATGTTTTTTAATAAAAATAAGCACATAATGTTGAGGTGATTAAGGTGCCATATAAAAACTACATTTTGATTGAGTTCGGTGCTCCAAAACACCAAAGATGTGATTAAATGTATTTCTATGACGGCAGCAAGCCGAACCTCGGACCCTCAAACCGGACCATAAACTGAACATTCCAAATTTATGACATTCAGAACCCGAACCAGACAACTTCTGTTTGAAACAGGGTTAAGTTCAAAAAATTATTTCAGACACTTTAATAATTTTTATTAGAATGTTTGTTGAAAAAAGTAAAATCTATTTGCTATTAAAATCGGATTCGGGATATTTCGCCCTTCAGAACGGAAATCTATGATTCAAAATAAAGGCTGTACAACGGGTCCGAAAGCCGGAACGAACCTTTTGGATTTTTGAGGATTTCATCCTTGATTTTCTTGTAACAAATTAATTTTATTTATCATGTTTATACATAAATTTACAAACAGGACACACACCCCCCTCAAAGGAAGTGGTATCATCAGTAGCCTTTGCCCATATTTCAAAATTATTTCCGGTGTCCCTACAATCTTCTCAAGCCAATCCTTGAAGGAATCACATTCTTATCTTCCGCTAAATAATTGCTTAACAACTAATCATCCCCGTCTGGTTGTATAGAAAAAAGTCAACACTTCAATGTTCATCCATTTCCGTTTAAGCAACAAGGAATATAAATTTTAAAAAAAATTAAAAAGGCAAACAAAAATATATTTATGAAATTTCCATTTTAATCAAATTATAAGGTCAATTACGAATTCGAAATAATAAAATTGTAAAATATTGGTTATAATTGTGTACAATTTTGCATGCACTTTTGATTACAAATTAATGCATGACAAGGTCAAATAAATAATGAGGTGTTTATTCACAATTGCATTCAAATATTGATATGTGCGCGAAAATGGGAATAGGTTTGAAACTCTAAATGAAATGCTTGTATAATTTTCTCACATATTTTGCATACTAAATGGCCATCAAAATAGCACACAATAAAAAACTTCTATTTTTTTATGGACAACACGAATTATTTAACAATGGAAGCCAATTTGCAGCACAAACAGAAAGAGGGAGATAATCAAATATGCTCGGACATTTGGGCCAAATGCTGTATAAATATATTCCCATATGAAATTTAATTGATTTATTCACTTAATAATTGAATTCCAGGCCTCAATCAAACACCAAATAAATTTAGAAACAACAAAATTTTCCTGTATGTATGTAAATGGGCTAGTTCAACTTAACACACGTGATTGTTATATGATATTCATATACGAATTGTACAAGATTTAAATTTCAATGTATTCATTAAATGTTTGTTCATGTTAATTGCAAACTCGAAAAAATCACCAAAACTCACACTAGAAACTCAAAATAAACCAACAAAACAAAAACAAAATGGGTACCAATCAAATATATGAATAAAGCTATTTTTAGAGAAATCCAAAAAGCGGCAAGAATGTTTTTTTAAGGACTTCAACTTGGTGGAACGTTGTTATGTGAAAATTTATTACACATCATAAAAGTGAGCGATTAATGTTTATGGATGTGATTTTATCACGAACATGGAGTTTACTTACGCTTGCATTTAAATGAGGCCCTAAAAAGTGTGCTACAAAAAACGCTTAACCTAATACTCCCTTCGCTGAGCTTAAAACACCTCAAGTGCGCCGGAGCCATTTAGCCAGCTACGGCTACGTGCCAAAGACAACGTGTTCGACAATAGATACGTCTTAATCAATCTTAAACCATGCCTCATAAATATCCCCTCAATCTTTTGTTTATTTTAAATATTCCCTTGGAAAATTTCCACTGTCTAAGCATTTTCTGTTACAGTTTTCAAAGAGGCTTAAAACTTGCAACCAAGTTTCTGGTCATGCAAATTGCAAGGCCACATAGGTTGAACGTCTCGAACGGAACAAGTATGTAAATTTGTTTGGAAAAGTTGACTGGTGGCCACGAGGCTCCCAGCTCTCGATTGCCTTTTGATGTGGTATGCCTGGGTTAGGGGACGCTGCGCTTCTTCTCGCTCTGTGTGTACGTGCCGCTTTAACCAAATGCTTCATTTACCGCACACACACCTTTGGCATAGCAGGCGAATTGTTGCCGCTGCTGCCCGACGTGAGGTGTTAATAGATTTACTTGGCTCTGCCTGTGGCCTTAACATTGAGCTCTAATGACATTGAGGCACGCACTTAATGCCAGAATCAACCGAAATTTGCATTGTGAAATAAAAACAATGGCGGCAAGTGGTTCTTGGACAAGCAAACGGAAGTAGAAAGTATTTTTCTTTTTTATCAGGGATTTTGGTAGTGTGCGCCAACAAGGATAATTCTTGGCTAATCCGATTTGGTCCGTGGCCTGCTGGTGCTGCTGTTCTAGATTATGCCATCGTCTTTTTGTTAGTTAGCTTCTGGGCTTACATTGGTTCAAGTATGTGTAAAACGCGCAAAAAAATTTCAGTGTCAATTTGATGAGAGATTATCAAATTGATATTTTTTGTATTAATTTGATCCTTACAATGTTAAATTGCAACGCAAACGTATTTATTTGAAACTTCAAAAATTTTAATGTCAACGAATGGTAGTTCGAAAATTCAAAAGGTCATGCACATATGTGAAATAAAGCATGTTTAATGTCGCAGCTAGTCGATGGGTTTATGATGGGTTAAGCAACATCCATAAAGAGCTGCCTACTCCTGACGATTTAACTTCAAAACTGAATATAAAATACAATTTTGATAAAGGTCAAAATAAACAAAAAAGTTTTTAAAATGTTATGTCTTAATATTAATGGTAGTTTCTAGAGTATTGAAAGTATAAACTCTTTAATTTTTTTTTTTTTTTGGGGGTGCCACAGAAAACTCTAGAGATTTAGCCGACGGTTGGTTTGTAAATCTCTCGAAAAATTCATTGGTGCCACAGAACTTCTAGAGATTTCATTTTCTAATTAAAAATCTAGTTGGAACACCAGATGTTCCAATCTAAGTTCCATCTCTAAAAACAGGGCTGAATCTCTCGCCAAAAAATTTCCCTTATTTTAGATGTGGGTTAATTTAATGAATAATTAAAATTTTTTGATTGTGTTTTATGTTTTATGATGCATTTTAAATAAAAATTCAATTTTAAGTCGCATTCTCTACCAATATAATGCAAAATTTAAAAATTTGTTGGCGCCAAACATGAGGTATTAGTTTCCATCCCTTAATCCGCTAGCTGTCATGTAGAGGGCGCCACTTCGACAAAAGGCGCTAGTGAGAAAAGAGCTTTGCAAAATCTCCTAACAAAACATTAGAGGTTTGAAACCAACCAAAAGAAATTTCTGTGGCACCTAAGAATTGGAATTCGGTAGGAATTTGGTTGGAAGAGGTTTCTGTGGCACCCCCGTAAAAGTTTGATAGTTGAAATATAAAATTTAAAAAAAAGGGTCAACCTGATACAAATAAATATCAAATTGTTATCCTAGAAATATTATTTAAATACTTTCGACTTGGTACTTGGTTTCGAATTGGTTTCGAATTGATAACTTAATAGTGTCATTTCGATGGCTATATTTTTTGGGTAGAACATTTTAATTTAAGAAAAATGGTAAGTTAAATTAATTTTAAGTTGTTGGCTGAAATATTTTTATTCCTTGTTATTATTGAGGGGTGAGCTGTGAATATTTTAGGCAGCTGGAGCGTATGAGTAAGTGTGCGCGAGCATATGTGTGTGTACGCTGTTGATGCTTCTGATAATTATAGTTAAATAAACTGTAGTGTAGACCTTGTTGAGTTAGGCAAATGTATTTTGGAGAACAAAAAGAGTGATGTGCTGACCATGACCATGACAGAAGGCCTAGGTTTGGCAGAGTCTTGAAGATCAGTTTGCAGCCGGAGTTCATCGGCCTTGAAAAGACTTAAGCGATAAGTACGAGCGTTAAAAAAAACGATTGCCAAAATAAATCGCAATTAAGAAGCTGGAGACTTATCGCTCTGGATTGGAAATTGAGGTACGATTTTATTTATGAATATTTAATTGACTTGAAAAAAATTTTGCACAAATCAATCAATCAGTGTCAGTTTGTGATAGCCAGTAATGCACTAGCGTGGGATACTTGAATGACTGTAGGGTTTGCCGAAGGAAATCTAACTCCACAGAAGTCACACGCAATGATGAGAAATCTTCCACTTGCATAAGATCGCAAAGCCAGTTAATCGGGTGTGTCACAGAAATCTCTAGAGATTTTCGTATAAACGTCAGCATTTGATATTAATGCCGTTTAAATTTATGTGTTAAGGGGCTCAAATATGACCGGCTACTAGATTAGATGACAAAAGTTGAGCGATTTGAAACCGCCTGCTAAAAGCCAAGTAGATTTGATGCGTACGGTTTTCCTTCCACATAATCTAGTAGGCGGTCTGATTCTTGGCACTTTGCAAATTAAGTAGTCCCAGTTTAGTTCCAAGTGCAATCGTTTATACGAAAATCTCTAGAGATTTCCAGGACACCCCCTGAATAACACTGTTGTACAAATTGAGACATTTTTGTGAGTATCCAGAGAATTTTAACCAATTTCTGTAAGCCTACTAATGCTGATTACGAGTTGGTATGTCAAAGCCATATCTTAGCCGGTTCCAAGATCCGTAAACATTAAAGTAGCATTCCATGAATGTTGTTATTTGACATTTCAATAAATATTTTGTTGAGCCCATGCTATATCAAGTTGCCTTTTTAAAACTCCTACAAACATTTGGGGTGGCAATCTAGTTCTCCTTCCACAAATTTAATTCTTGATTTTCGCATATAACAGGCTGTATCTTTGCCTGCGGTCGTGACAAAATTGCCACAAAATTACCATAATTAGTGCATATGTTGAACTATATGATCATATGGCGCCACTAAATGTCCCGCAAATAGAATGGCTTGTAGCAAATTGTTTAGGTTGATAAAATTGCTATAAATCAAGTAAAATTTGACTTTGAAGGCCAATTTCGACACCATTAGCAATACTTATATGGTGTGTTTGATTTTCTCAGTTGCATTGATATGTGTACTATCCCATAAGCTTCATAAAGTCAGCAATTAATGCTTACTGTGGCCTACAAAATTTCTAGAAGTCGGAAATTTAGTTTTTCGCGAATATCTTGGAAACGGAAACTAAGATATGGCTTTGTCAGCATGAGTAGGCGCGCAGGAATTAGTTAAAGATTCTCTGGATACTCACAAAAGGTCTCAATTTGTAGAACTGTGTAATTTGAGAATGGTCTGACCACAAATCTGCGAGTGCTTCTGCAGTTACCAAATTTTGTGGAACTTTTCTTGTTATGGCAAAGTCAATAAGGTCGGGTATTTCTTGGGATGGCCAATATGTAGGCCTACCCGGAGACACATAGTCGAGTTTTGTTTTTTGCGCGCATGAGAACGCTATAGAGTAGTTTCCCTTGAGGATTAGTCAGTCTCGAACCCCAGTGGGGGTGTTTCGAGTTACAGTCACCCCCTGCTAAAAAGCGTTGACCGAGTGTATAAAAGAAATCTAGAAATGTACATATGGATATCTAGCAGTGGAACAGGGCTATAATATGTATAAATACTATTTTTTGATCATTTCACTTAAAATAATGCATCGAACATGCTGTTTTTAATGCCATCCAAGACTTCATAGCGCAGCGAAAGCCGCATGCATTAAATAGTTCCTTCCGACGGATTTACTTCTGGAATCGTTCTTTGAGATATAGAAATAAAAAGGGAAACCCGAACGATTCACGTAGTTAAAAGCCACAACAAAAACCTTTGCTAAAATACGTTTTCAAAGCAGCATTCCTTGAAGGTTTCGCGCCTTGTCAAAAGCGAATGGAGTTTTCAGTTTTGGGAACACAGAAGTCTTTGGTGAAAATAAGTAGTACAGATGTGCATATTTCATGGTGTCAGGTCCGACTGGGGGCGCGCTTCCCCATGCCTGTGGGTGAGTGTGTTTCCTTCCAACTGCTGTCTGATGGTCGCGGCCAATGTTGGTTTGGCCCCCTTGAAACTAATAAACATAATTTTTATGTTGCCTGCCTTTTTGCATAATTACATAATTTGAAGCCCGCAATGACAATGGACCAAGCACCGCGAGCTGCTGCCTCTTCTTGTTGAGTTATTGACTGTCTGTGGCAGTGTGTGGGCTGCGGCTTTTGTGCCGGTCGTTTTTCTCTGCCCAGACCAACTGCGGTCTTTAAGACAAAACAACGGCAGGGCTATTGTACAAATAAGCGGAGCCAAATCTGTCTGAGACGGCTGCAATTGCCGCTCATCGGCACAGTAGTAAGTGAATAGCAATGGCAGGCGAATGAAATGTGAAAAAGAATGAAAAGCGAGCGCTGACCTTTTTGTTTTTGGGGTTCCACCTAAAGCTACGTTCTGCTGTTGACTTAAATTTGAGCAGCTTTCAACTGAAATGGCAAATGGGAATGATGCTGCCATTTGATGTTGGAAAGCTAATAAAAAACCATACGTGGCGTATGCGATATGTAATCATTGGGGAGCCATTGATTAAAGAAAGCTCTTAAAGTCCATTAATTGGCATTGTTACGTGCATCATTAAGTTTAAAGCATTTAAGACCGAAAATACTTCTCTTTGTGCAGTGATTGGAAATGTTCAGTCAAACTTTTACGGATTTTGGAAAATGCACAAAGAAACTCACAAGCAGCCAAACTAGACTGCAAATGCATTCGTGCTGAATGATTGTGTGTGTGAATTGCGTGTGTTGAGCTTTAGAATTTAATTGTGGCGTTGCAAATATACATACATATATAGGCACGTATGTTTGCGTACGGCATGCCATGTCGGGTGAAAGCCAAAACATAAAGTAAAATTTTAATTTTTTCATTAAAGCGTTTGTTCAACTGAAATAGGAGATGACGTTAGGTGAGAGTGAGGGGTGCGACAAATTAAATGCACCAGCAATAAATTTCAATTTAAATTAAATAAAAACAGTCCACATAATTTTTGGTATGCTTCCATGTACAAGGCAAGTTTATGAGTTCAAGTTGACAATTAGATAAAGTTATGAGTGGAATTCTTGACTTTTGAAAGTTTAATTGTTGCATTTTGTAGTTAAAAACCTAAAAGACAAAAATAACACACAAAGCTTCCAAGTGTAAGTTATAGTTCTATAATTTTGATAAAACCTAAAACAATGATTTGAAATCAGACGAAATTTACAATGTCTGAGTTTAAACAAAAGAAAGCCAAATTGGACCAATTGATTTGAAGACAAAAGAAAACACTTTAACATCGCTGTTAATCAGAATATGTCTCAAATTAAAAAAAAAAGTGCTTCAAAAATACCCAAATAGGCAGAGTCACCCTAATTTGTATTTTAACTAATGTTAAAATCAAGGCTGCAAGACTGTCCAGAACCTTCTAATTTTTTGCAATCCTGAACCTCGACACTAACCCGACCCCCTCTGCTTGAAAAGGGATCTGTTAAAGTATAACTTTAGCCAGTTTTATTTTACAACTTATGAAATAGTCACTATATATTGACCGGACAAGTCATTTTTTAGTGCTTAATTGGATCATATCAAAATCATATTTAAACTTATGCACGGTACGGAGTACTCCAAACTTTTTGGGCGCACAAAAAAGTCATTTATTGCGCGTGTGGAACCTAAAAACTAATAAGTGTGCTGAGATAGCCAAAAAATGCCAAAAACGCCAAAAATGCCAAATTTGGGATTTTTAAGTTAATCTAACACGATTTTGAGATGCGATTTGTTCATGAAGATAGATGAGAATTTATAATCTTCAATAAAAGAATGCTGAATTTGAAATACGGATAGTTAAGGGTGTAGCCAGGGGGCACCTCTCCCGCTCAAATCATGTTGGAAGAGAGATGAGGATGCCAGAAGCAACCATCAATGTCTCAGTTGCCTTATTTGCGGCAAGGGGGAAATATGAGAAGATCCAAAAGCGCTATGAGAATTCTGATAATGCGAAGAAGTAAGATCTATGTAATTCACACAGAATGGCATGTTCAATAGATACGTTAAAATCACGGTACCCTGTACGTACTGAAAAGTGCATGCGAATCAATGAGCCTGGCTGATGGCTCCCGACTAGCGCCCCCAGGAGACCGAAGTCTCCCAGATAGCCAATTGAAAAGCAAACTTTCGGACATAACAATTCCGAATGATATGGAACTCCACGTCGAGACTCAATTTAAAACTCAGCAAGCCCCAGGCTGGGTTCAGAGGGTAAGCACAGGGGTCGGCATAGTTGTCACGCCCGTTATGACGAGGGACGTCATCATGCCCCTTTCGGGACGTACTTTCCCACAACAGTTCGAGACAAATCATCCATATGAGAGGGCCATCAGTTTTATTTGCCTCTTTGAATTATTGGAACAGCACTTGCCGCCCAAACAAAACATCCTCTCCAGCCGCAATACGAATCTGGTGTAATCAGCGCAATTTGTTTTCGCTGATGAAAGCTCTTCAAATGATTTTTACGCTCACCCTTCTTTTCGGACATTTTTTTTTTGCTTCTGACCTTCAAAATAAATAAATTTAATTACTTTGGGCGCCCAAAAAGGCTCGAACAACTTCTCATACCATCCACAAATTCAGAGTTCGACGTTCGAGTTCGATGTTCCTGTGGATCGACTTTTCGTTTCTCTGCGTACACACCGTAAAACGTTTGACGTCAAACTTTTTGCTAGTAGTTTTAGAACGTTTTTTTATATGGAGTTTTTCGTTTGCGAACGCGTTTTTGAGTACTCCGTACCGTGCTTTATCAAATAACGACTTGAAGACGAAAAAAAAGAGGGAAGCTAACTGCAGCTCGACCGAAGTTTACATACACAGAAAAAAATAAGATCAAATATCAGCCCTATCTTTAATAATATCGAAAAAATATCAATTTTTAATATTAATGTGAAACTCACTTGATATTTTTTTCAGATGAAGGCCGATTTGATACTGAAAATACCCGTATGATACTAAGTATCGTGATCTTTTTTTTACCCTGTGATGATATATGCCAGCCAGTATTTTATATGTCAGCTGTTCGATATATTGATCCGATTTTGATCAAACTCTCCAAAATTGTGTTGAAACAGATAATATTCATAACTGGAATGTATAAAGATGGTGGCGACCATTGAAAACAAAAACGTTTTTCTCACTAAAACTATATGTTCGACCGATCGTTCCTATGGCAGCAATATGCTACAGTCATCCGGCCGGTTCCGACAAATGGTAGCTTTACAACTGACGGAGGATATAACATAGAAACGGACAGACGGACAGACGAACATGGCTATATCAACTTAGCTCGTCACGCTGATCAAGAATACAAATTCTGTATGTGGTCGGTAACTATCAAAAACATCCGTAAAATTTTAATATAATAAAGCCCATGTCAAGTTGTAATAACGCAAAACACGTCTGTATATTTATGTACAAGATCTTCATTTTGAAGTCCAGGCACATTTGTAAGTCGTTTTAGAGAACGTATGAATGAGGTTAAATCAGGTGTTGATTAAACTTTTCAATAGCTTCGTAAGCTGGCGCTATTTTTTTTAAATTGTCTCAACGATCTTAAAATCCATCTATCCAATCCAATCAAAACACTAAAGTAAACACTACAAACATCGTGTTTGCCATCACGAAAAAAAGGAAGAGGTGCAGGAACACTCTTGACGCATTAAACTCGTTTCACAGAAATTTAAATTTCACTATAGAACTAGAGATGGATGTCAAACTACCATACTTAGACTCTACAATTAACATCAGGCAGAATTATCAACTATTATTCCAAAAATCCTAAAAACATGGTGATCAATACAGCAAAGGGCTGTATTCAACGGATGCTGATCATAAGTGATGAAATATATCTCGAGGAGACGATTCCAGAAATTGAACAAATTTTGACAGACAATGACTTCCCACGGAATATTATCAAATCTCTAATTAAGAAGAACGGTAAAGCAACAGCTAAAAAGAAACAACAACCTGAAACCTACAAGTCGCTCTTATTTGTTCCACAGCTTTCAGAACTTTTCGCCCATTCTGACTGCTATAATAAACAAGATATTCAGCTAGCCCACAAACCAAATAACACAATGAAAAACTTTTTCAATAACATGAAGTCCAAATTAGCCAAACCCGATAGGAGCAATGTGATCTACAAGATTCCATGTAATGGAAATACAGAAAACAGTTGCAACAAATTGTACATTGGTACAACAAAATCTAAACTTAGAACAAGAATAGCGCACAATAAATCAGACTACAAACTGAGACATTAAAAAAACCATACAACAACAATTCTACAGCAAGAAAACCACTACAGCAAACGCTACACTATAGAGATTTTGTATATTATAGACACACACACTGACAAAAGACTTAACTACAAACCAGACACGGAAAACTGCGCGCAGCTATACAGACACTTACTGACCAAACAATAAGCCAGTACCCAACTCCACGCCGAACGGAACAGAAGTGTTTTTGATAAAATCAATGTTACATTGTAATTGGAAATGGATTTGTGGTGTTCCTGAAGATGGTTGCCGAGGACCAAACTAAATTTATTGGAAAACAACATACACATCTGTATGTTTTACTTGACCTCGAGCCTGCAATACTCAAATTCTACGATTTAGAAAGGTCGCTAACTTTCAACTTTAAAAATACATTACTTTACGGTCGGGGAACCGAACCCTAAATTTTCCAACGGGTTCGAATTATTTGGCGATTTGGCCCACAGTACAGTGCAAGGCACACAAAAACGTTCAGAAATTTTCTGTCCTCTCTGCTTGGGGAACCCTGTTCTAAACAGTCGTTATTCAACCGAATGAGCAAACACCCGAACTAGTTGAAACGAAAACGAAAGTTATTATGATCAGAGCGCTAGCAAGGTTGGATTGGTTTGATTGATTAAAAATTAACAGCAAACATGTGCATTTTGGCAATTTTAGTAACTGTATGAAAATTTGGCAGTCAAACTAAGTCGATCAATGCTTTGCCAGCTGAATGCTTTTGAAGAACTTTCTTGTTAATACAAAGCAGTGTGAGGAAAATTATATTAATGTCATCTGAGAACATGCCTTTGTACTGTGAGAATAATTAAATCTTGGTCGAGATTCTAGCTTTATGAGTCCCCTGAATTCCTCATGCAGCCACACCCATGGCCACACCCATAAATACCTCTTCCGCACCCTAGATGTCGCTGCCAAAATATTTAAAAACAAAGCTTTTATCCAGGACATATGTGCTTGTTTATGCTTTAAGCTTTAATCAGTTGTGCTTTGAAAGCACTGCGCAGAACATTTGTAGCCATCAGCTTCTGCATATACCAACATTTCAAAAGCACAAAATCGAATGTCATATTAGATAACTTTTGATTTGCGCTTTGCATTTGTTTGTCAGTTTTAAATAGAGTGCGATTAAGTTCTTATTTGTATTTATTAAGTAGCTTTGGTTAAAGAGCTAGTTTTAATTAAAACAATATATTTTTCCAATACGTGCTAAACAAGCGTATCATAATCAAATTGTTTATGCTTGTAGTTTGGTTTATGTTACATATATATTTGAAAATTCTTTTGCTATTTTAATTCAAAGTTCTTTAAAATATTTAGGAAAATCCGTAAGAATGGAGACGAAAGAAAGAATAATAAATTATTTCAAGTTACGGATAATTTTACCAACGTCACCTAGGCGACAGTGAATATTAAGTATTTATTTAAGAACGAAATATTCTCGAATTAAAAAACGACTGTAAATGATATTAAGCTGAAAACTAACATTCTTGAATCAACAACTCAGCGTACTTAAAGTAAGCCGAAAAATACACAAAGTATCTTGAATTGAACACAAAATAGACAAACAATGCTAGCTATAAAAAGTGTACAACGGAAAATTCGAATTATTTTAAATCTCATCTGTTCTTTAAATTTCCTTCTGGTTCTTACACATGGGTTACGGAGTGAGGGAAGATTTCTTAGAGTTTTCCAGACTCATTTGATTTATACAGAGGCATATTTTCAAGAACAAGTTTTGAATGTCCGTAGACATTCATTCTATAAACTTGTGCTTTGTTTCAAGAATGTATTTGAAGTGACTTATACATAAGTAGACTTCGGATTTGATGAAAAATCATATTTTAAACGGGTGGACAGAAATTAGTTCTAATTGCACTAAAATTTATTAAGTTATTTTTTGCATATATTAGGGGAGAATGGGGGGTTCTGAGCCCTATCTTTTTTAAACTTTTTGTTCCTATCTTTCTTTCTTTCTTTTTACCTATCTTTTGGCAAGCAACCTATCAGTCTACACCTTCTTTAAGTTCCTGAACCAGAACTCGACTTTTAAAAAAAAACAAGTTTTTCTTTTCATTTTTGACTTGTGAATATTATACAAAATTTGTTTCGTAATGACAAAAGTAAGTATGAGGGAAATATCTTTGGTCAATTGCCTTTTTGATAGAAATATGTTTTTTTTGTAACAATTTTTTTTTGGTTATGTGACGTCACCAAAAAAAAGTGAGATATGGGGGGTTGTGAGCCACTTTGCCAAAAAGTCGGTTTTGACTTCCGAAGAGAATACTGCAATGACGCGCAATAAAACAGAGGAAAAACTCTCCAAAGAAGTTAAAAAACATTGAAAAAGCAAACAAAAGAACAGCCACGAGCAAAATGTGATCGTATATAAAAGAAAACAAGCCTGATGCCGCCAATCAATTTTCACTCTTTATTGATATTTCTTAATTCAGAATATGAGAAAACTTGTTCATTTTTTCATTTAATAAAGAATAATGGCTTAAAACACGAATTTTGAACTTTTAGATGGGTGGCTCACAACCCCCCACAAATTTTCAAAATGTCAAAAAATCACTTTTTTTTCAAAATGAAATAAAACAAAACCCAAAATTTTATTTTTTAAAACTAGTGATAAGGAAAGTTTTGTGCATCTTTTACCTAAAATACAAAATTTACAGAACGAAAAAATATTGATTTTTGGCGAAGTATTCATATTCAGAATTTTACCGACATATTTTCCGACGTATTATCAATGCCGGCAACCAAAATAAATATTTAAATAAATATTTTTATAGTCGCCGCACTGCTGTGGACAATTTAACTTATAATAGCCAATTATAAGCAGATGGGGAAACTGGATTGTAGCTGCCTGCTTTCATGCTAGAAATTAGGAAGGTATTAAATCCGAACTTATTTCTTTTAATGGAAGGAAGTTAGCATATTAAATAAGAGAGATGCCAGAGCAGTTTTGCAATAGATTCTTAAAGACAACTCACTCTGTGCAGTTGTGACAAACAAACTTAATTAAGATAGATATTTTAGGATGGTTCACCTCTCGCCTCTCTCTCCTCTTTGCCTTGCAGGGTTGCAAGTTTAGTGTTTAGCGATCTGGCAGATAGTGGGACAGATTCAAATTGTGACAGTGGTGCTGAACTTGCTCCAATCGGGTCTGCTATTCATCAAAAATTACATTAAAGCCTTGCCAAAAATAATTCGGAAGCTTGAGAACTCATCGAACTCACTTCAGAATGCAATGAAATTACTGAAAGAAGCCCAAGCCGTATTGAACAAGGTTCCAAAAAGTATGGGAACCGATTTGTGCACTAAGCTGGAACAAGTTTTAAAAAGGAGCCCAGATTTCAAAACTGTTAAAAAGGTCAACGAAACAATTAATAGTGTCAATGGGTCCTACATAATTCATGGTGTATCTGCCGCCTTTATTTTAAAGTATAAATATGCTCCGCTGACGTCCTGCGATGTTTAGAGAAGTTTTTCGGCATATAAAGTGATTCTGATTGACAAGCGCCATGGCTTAACAGTAGAAAGCCTAGAAAAGATTATGGTAACATACTGTAAACAAAATAGCAAATGACATTAAAGTCAATATATATTATTCATTATTTTGCTCAGTTTTTCACTTAAATTCGCTTTGCGGGAGATGGCGTGGACATGTATTGAACGCAATATTGTCTAGATGGTCTTTCTGAAATCATCCAAACAACTATATTGATCTAAGCATTATTTCAGAATGTAGTGCAGTATGTCTCCGACATATTTTGCATAACGAAAATATGTTTTCGACATATTTAACATGTTTTCGCATACAAAATGCAAATTTCTGATATGTCGTTTTCATTCGATCCGTAATAAAGTCCGGGGTCTACTTATTAGACTTCAATTAAGATTATTTATTACTTACTTTAAAGTTCAATCGGGTTGTACTTAAGACCATTACGACCTAAGCGTATAGTTATAAAATAATTCGAAATGTACTTAATATACAATGAAACAGTCCTGAATCAAGTATTTCGTAAATGAAAAAATTGTACCACACATAATTATTTTGTACTGGAGTCAAGTACTTTCGTACTTAGCGTACTGCTGATACCGTTTGTACTTGATTCAAGTACAAAGTTCTTAGTTTTATTTCTGAAGCACTATTTCGATGTGATTTCAAAAATTCAATACTGAACATGACAATGCTGAATGATGTTGTTCGCTTTATTTTTTAAAGCCATTCCAGCTGAAACTGGTGGATTTAATGAGGCTCAAGAAAATGCATTTTATTTTTATGAAAATAATCCAAGGCTAATAGGTTATCATGTCGATGACGGCTGTTATGGATTTGAAAGGCTTTCTTTATGTTCCTAGATGGGTGTATATAAATGTGCTGAGCCACTCTTTTAACTAGTACTTAGCTATTACCAGCACTTTTACTGCATTCCTTTTCTGTACCACAGCTCTCACCTGTCTAAGCCATATTTTTGCGGAGTAAGCGCCAAAGCAAATACGGCCAACTTCAAACACCTGTCCAAGCTAAAAACATCAACAGTCATGAGCCACAAGAACCGCAACAAACACACAAATGAGAAGGAGCAAAAGGAAGCAAAAGGAACGACCTGAACTCGAGATGTCCGGCACATGCTAACTCTAACTTGCACCTTTCAATGCGCCACATTAAGCCCAAGCTTGCGCCAGTAAATGATGAGGTAAAGGAGAAACCGCATTCACATTGGATACTGTGGTGGACGGAGAAGGAGTAAAGAGGGGATGATTTCTGAATTTACATAATTGTATGATTCTTAAGAGGTTGTCAATTGGTTAATCAGCCCGCTCCACCGTTTCACTCACAGTTATTTTCTGTGACAACAAATTTGAAACTTTTGGACAAAAAATTCAATGAAATGGCATACTTTCAAATAAAAGCAAACTGAACTTTAAAACTTTAAAGAATTACAAAATTTTAACTTTATTAAAACTAGAAAATGTTGTCTTCTATTTTAAACTATTCTCCTCCAAGTTGGGGCAAACAAACAAACTAACTCCTGCTCCAAACTGTTTGTTTTTAGTCTCCATTACAACCGACAGTTGTAAACAGGTAACAGGTTGCCGTAATGGACTCCCCATTTAACTATATTTGATAGTTATTTTTGGTTTTTGGCATTTTACGGACAGGCTATGCCAGACGCCATTATGTGTATGCCAGCTACTAAAGTGTGGCCAGTGGATGGGTTGGGGATTCTATACTTTTGATGGGAAACTGGTTCTCTTAACTTGTACTTTAATTTATTTACGAGTCAGTGAAACTGTCTTTAATTGAGCTTCTCAGCTTGAAGAGTTATTGCGGATGCGCTCTTAGCTGGGCACTCGCTTAGCCAAATTTAAAGGACAGGATCGTGAATTGGAAAGAGCTTAATGATTTCAGGTAATCAAAAAAGTCATGAATTTATTTGCCGCAATGTTAATTGAGTTGGGTGGAAAATGCATTAAAGCAAAAAATGCAAGTGCAAGCAATCAAATTGCATAACGAAAATTACATTAAGTTGGCTACAAAAGCACTCCAGGACATCCAGGCACTCCAGGAAGAAAACAGGTGCAAAGCAAAAACAGATGAATGAACAATACCAGCTCCCAGAGAGTGCAGGAGGAAAGGAGATGATGCAAGCAGTAGCAGCAGGGCCATGGCGGAAATCCTAGCGACACAAACATATTTTCTACCAAATTTACAATATGAAGTGGCTGCCAAAGGTGCTTGCCACCAAACCGACATACACAAACACATAACAATATCAACAACAACAGCAACACAACCAACTACAACACTCACACACAGCTGTTGCACTTCATTGCGTTGACAGAAACAAACGTGGCAGCAAATGGAACCACTGGCTCTTGGCTCCTTTGACTCCTTGGGGTCTCTCACTGATGTTGGAGTGGATTTTGTACATAATTTTCAATTTTCATGCATGTTTTGCTATTTGGTAAACAACTTCGATGGGTGTAGTGTTTCTGATTTGCAAACTGTTAGCTGGAAAATGGGAGCTATAAATGGGCAGAATAGTTGGCAAAAAAAATGACCAAAATTTAAAGTAACTTTAAATTCTGAGTGAAATTTGGAGAGTGGTATTACTAGAGCGAAGCTCTTTTACGGACGTTTGACCGAAGGACCAAGACTAGAACCATTTAGTTTTAACGAAAAATTTTTAGGAAGTGAAACATCTTCAATTTCGGTACGGAAGATTTTAGTAGGAGTAAAATTTGATTTCAGCGTCACGTGACGCTGACGTCAGCATATTTTTGATTGATGTTTTAGCGCAGTGTCCCTAGGGGAGAGGAGTTAAATTGGGCAGAAAGGGGAAAACTGAGGGGAAAGTGGAGGTGACTAAACAGTGACTTTACAGTGACTAAACAGTGACTTGATAATGAATTAACAATGAATTGACAGCTTTAATTTCGTTACCGACGATTTTAGTAGGAGTAAAATTTGATTTGAGCGTCACGTGACACTGACACACTTGCTGTGTTTGCTTTGTGCAGTGGCTCGGGACACACACACAAGACGGTTGGAGTAAAATTTGATTTCAGTGTCACGTGACGCTGACGTCATTCATATTTTGTATTGTTTTGATTTGTGAAGTTTCTCGGCAAACACACATACAAGAGGATGGGCAGAGAGGGAAAGCGAAAAGGTAGGAAAGATGCTGAAGAGGAGCAACTGGGTGGGTTCTGGGAAAGATCTGGGTGTGATCTTGGTGGGATTTGGTGGTATGTGGGATGGATTTAGGTGGAATCTTATCTGGGCGGGATCTGGGTAGAATTTAGGAGCGATATGGGTGGGATCTGTGTGGGATTTAGATGAGGATCTGGGTGGGAGCTGGCAGAGCTCTGGGTGGGATCTGGAAGGGATCTGTATGTGATAAGGGTGGGATCTGGGTGGTATCTGTGTGGGATATGGATAAGGATCTGGGTGGAAGCTGGACGAGATCTGGGTGATCTCTGGGTAGGATCTTGGAAGGGATCTAGAAGGGATCTGGGTGGGATCTCGGCGGGATCTGGGTGGGATCTGATAGGGATCTGGAAGATATTTGGGTGGGATCTGGGTGGTATCTTGGCGGGATCTGGAAGGGATCTGGAACGATTCTGGGCGGGATCTGTGTGGGATCTGGATGGGATCTGGGTAGCATCCGGGGTGGGATCTGGAAGGGATCTGGGTGGGATCTGGGTGGTATCTGTGTGGGATATGGATAAGGATCTGGGTGGAAGCTGGGCGAGATCTGGGTGAGTTCTTGGTAGGATCTTGGAAGGGATCTAGAAGGGATCTGGGTGGGATCTTGGCGGGATCTGGATGGGATCTGGATGAGATCTGAGTGGGATTTGGAAGGGGATCTATGGGGGGGATCTAAATGGGATCTAGCTTTGATGTGGATTTGGGATCTCCCGGGAATAAGCCCTTGTTGATTTATACACCACTAGTAAAACCCGACGCGCTTTGCTGCGCCTTCAAAGCAAGGATCAATGCACCACTTCCCATCCACATCCCACCCACTCTCCACCAATTTCCATCAACTTTCCACCCACTTCCAAAACAATTAACCACCCACACCCTTCTTCCCCTGGGTATTTCCAACATAAAAAAATGAAAACACAAAAATTTTCTTTTGACCTTACACACGAGTTTCATCGGGTCAATCGGGTGAAAAATAGGGTACATGAAATAACGCCCAGTGAAATAACGCCGGCCCTAAGTGAAGTAAAAAAAACGAACGTTACTATTATGAGTGCAATAACGCTCAGAACACCCGCGGTTATTTCACCCTCCTCATTCAACTTCAATATTCTTTAGCAACTAAATAATTTTATTGAAATATTCTGAAATGGTCTTCAATTATTTGTCTGCATAGGGCAGAGCAATAAGATTTGTTTTTTTCCCCTTTTTCTACTAATTTGTCATAACAGTTTTAAATGATTACATGGCTTTAACGCAGCCATTCCTCGGACTTTCCACACATATTATGAGGTAAGGACTTCTTCAACCGTTTGATTTAATCTTAAATCATCAATTTGAAGAAGTAAAGTCGCCATGCATGAGATCATTTTTTGTTGTAAGTGAGGAGTTAAAAAAATCTTTAAGTAAGATTTTACCTGTCTAAATTTTTGCTCAATTCCAGAATTTTTTTTCTATATTTCCCTGCGCTTCTGGGTAAGGGCACGAAACCCTCCTTCAGTTGCATTCGTAAATGTAACAGAAGCAGCAAAATTCGCATCCCGAATTGTAAGTTTAATGTAAAATTGGCTTTAGAGTCCCAAAGGGCCAAGCCAAACTTCTCTCATCTTCCTTCCTAATAACGCGTTGAATGACTCCACATAGCTTATAGTCATTAAGTTTTGACCGTAAACAGAAAATGCACGAGGTGTGGCTTTAATATAAGTTAAAATAATTTGTTTTTTTTTTACATTTCATCTTCCGCAAACAAACCATTAACAAGGTCCTTTAAAATAGCGCCACAACAACTATCGTCTTAGTATAGTAATATTATAAGAATATTGAAACATGTAACATTTGGAACGCCATCTGAAATTAAACCCTTAATTCTATACTCGCTGTCGCCCTCGGTCGTTGTTTCACTTTATATATCCCATATTCTACTTCAATTTCAAAGCCGTATATCGCTTTTATCTCTTCTATTGCTAGATAATATTGATTTCAACCATTGATTTCAGGCTTGTGAACATTTCTTCAATCAGCCAAGGTTGAGTTAACGGCAAACTTAAAAATGTGCGTACCATTTGAGGCAATCTTCTTCTTTGACACATAATCGGAATGTTTTGTTTATAAGAGTGCGTTTGGCAATAGCAACGCAGCCATTCAGTTGCGTTTGTGGAGTATGATTGGATTTTTCTGATGCTCGGACTTGGTAATGGCTTTGCACTAATTTTTCGAGCACAAGACATAAATTGAAATGATTACCTTTTAACTAACTATTGTTATTTCGAAAATTTTACGAGAATTTAGAAAAAACGGGCCTTATTTCACTCCAAAAAGTGAAATAAGGCCCGCGGGTGTTATTTCTTACTCATCAGTGGCGTTATTTCACTTTTTGGAATGAAATAAGGCTACGGGCGTTATTTCAAGCACCCGAAAAATAGTAGTTTCCATGGAGAATTTTCCGGGAATTTTTCCCGCATGGGGGCCGATTTTCCGACATTAAAAAATCACATTTCAAATTATTTCGTACTCTACCCTTACAAACCAAGTTTCAAGCCAATCGGATGAAAAAGTTTTATTTCATGCTGAATTTTCCGGCAATTTTTCGACCGTTGGGTAAAATTTTCCAACATCGGAAAATCACATTTAAAACTATTTCGTATTCTGTCCATACAAACCGAGCTGCAAGCCAATCGGATGAAAAATAGTTTTTTGCATGCAAAATTTTCCGGCCATTTTCCTCGTGGGCGGATTTTCCGAAATCGGGAAAACAGGTGTCGAATCATTTCGCGGACTATGCTTACAAACCAAGTTTCAAGTCAATCGGATGAAAAATAAAAATTTTCCCAAACAAACTTTTCCGACTTTTTCGGGTGGAATTTTCAAATTTTTTTCTTAGTGCGCGCCTGCATAACTAAACGAAGGTCTATGCCAAATCTCAAACCTGTAGGATAAGCCGTTTAGGCTGGGCGTTGATAATATGTCAGTCGGGCGTACACATATATATATACAGATTGAGAGAGCTTTTGATTTGAAAATAAGCTCTATTTTCACAAAGCATCATGTTTCACATCAAAGAATCGTGAGTGCTAGCTACACTCACACTTTTTTTTCTTTCAAACTCTATCAAAATGTAATTTATGTACACTATTAATTTGAATTCGTCAAGTGTGGACACCCCTCTAAGTGGAAACATTTGTCTCTCACTGTATCCCATCGTGTCCACGCGAATGTTGCTTAACCAGAAGTCACCATATTGGTATGCCTCTTGCTCGAAGCCGTACATCAGAGTTCCCCAGCCATAGACCCTGGGGCACGAACATACTCCCTGTGTGTTAGAGAGAGACACAATCACATTTTCGCTCTCTCTTCTGGAGGAACCCTGCCGGTACATGTAGCAGTTTACGCCTTCAGAGACCTTGAGTAAAAACGCGAAAAAACGCCTGTTCTGCAGCTTTCTTGTTTTCGCACCTCTCGAACTGTACGTTGTCTTGCAAAGCGCTGAAACTGTCACAGCAGCATTGTGGCTTGCTTGGCCTGTCTAAAGAGTTACATTTGTTATTTACATAAATTTTCAAAAAACGTCATGAATACTCAGCTGCTTATACTTACCTTGCAAATATGCGCCATTTAAAATCCATTTATTTATCTTCATAACGTCGTCTGGGAAAGGCCATAGCCTTTACTTTTAACTAAGTACATATTTGTTTACACTAAAAGTAAAATGACTAAATGTGACATGTCAAGCATCGCCAGCTGCGACGTTCGGCATGCTTCGTTGTACAATTCATACATTCTTCGAATTTTCGAAATAAAAAAATAAATTGTTTAGTTTCAAATTAATACTTCTGCGCATCAACTAAATATTCGAAGTTTCAATCTAATACTTCCTAGGTTTGCATTGATACAAAAAAAATGATACTAGTTTCAGTTTCGATTTGAGACAACGTGTATCAGAGTGATATTGATACAAATTTTTTTTGGGTGTGGCTGGATTATGTGAGTTTACTGATTACTGAGTTTCGAGTACTGAGTACCGAGTGAATAACGAGTACTGAGTATCGAGTTCTGAGAATTAAGTGTTGGCCATCGCAAACACACACACACATTACCGAATACTGCGTACTAATTATCAAGTTTTGAGTTTCAAGTACCTAGTAACGAGTACTTGTTATCAAGCACTGAGTACAGAGTACTGTATATCGGGTACAAAGTAACAAGTTTCGAGTATAGAGTAAGAACACAAAAGGCTCAAAAAATTTATTGGTGTCGCAGAGCTTCGATAGCTTATTAGAAGGTCTGTGAGAAGATAATGGTTAATCTCATCAAACCTGTTCCCAATTTTTAGCTATGGAATTTTTTTTTGTCAAAATAATTGTGGCGACCAGAGTAGCTTCTAAGAATATAAAATTTTTTGTTTTAAATGTTGGTTCCTTCCAAAAATTGAAAACTTTTATAGTTCAAAAGATATTAATTAATTAAGTTTAAGCTGATTTTAATGCAACAAAATTGATGAATATAGAAGGGCCTTTGGGTTATAAGCTTAAGTGGTTCAAATAAAAATTCCACCCCCGCTGTGGCTTGTACATGACGATTAAATTTGAAAAATCTCTCTTTAAAGCCCAATTTGTGCACCTTCGGGCTTGCTGATGCTGCTCGCATGATTTTTTTGGGCTGCATTGATATGTGTTCTGTCGCATAAGACTCATAAACCCAGAAGTTAAACCCCCCATAATTTCTCCAAAGCATTTTCTGCGATATCTTTAAAACAAAAGCTGATGGAGCCAAGACCAAGACCAGTTTTTGTAATCAGTGGACAAAGCTAAACCAGAATGTTTTATCAAAGAGGTTGCAACAAAAAAAAGTTGTCATTTTGTTCCCATGTGTTATTTGTCGATTTAAATCGATTCTTAATAATTATATTGATGTTTCCTCAAATGGAAAAAATTAAATCAGCTCTACGCAAACTTTGTTGGGTACAGTGCATATTACAGTTTGAGCTTTAGTTTTTCTAGTTTGTTTAATACATTCAGTATTTTTCTGTTTTTCAATTTCACTAGATAATTGTGATTTCTATTTCGCACAAACAAGAAGACATTTAAAATGAATGTGCTTATAGTTCATTTTATTGTTTCCAGAAATGAACATAATTGTCAAAAATAAATATCCCAAGCATTTGTCACATTTAATTTAAGAGTTTTGCAAATTTAAGAAAATATAGCTGGAATTGTTTTAATATTATTTCAACCAATCACAGCCATCAGATATTTTATTAAATTTGCTTCATATTAAACTGTCGGCCCAACTCTCTTTTTGTTGGCGTACATAAACAAGTTGCACGAGCAGCTGCACTTGACTAAACAATATTCCAAACTTCTGTCGTATTTACTTACTTATGTATGTGCACAGCATAAGGTTGCAGTTGGAGTTGCAGGAGCAGGAGCAGCACTGAGGGACTTCAAATTCGATTTCAAGCCAGGCCACACTCCAATGCGGAAATAAGAACCCGAAGCTGGTTGACTGCTGATACATTTTGGCCCGCTCATAATCCCAGGACACAGCCAGCGAGCGACCCAACAATGCAAGCGAAAGTTACAAGACGTTCGAGTGGCCTGGCAAATCTCTGCTTGGCTGCACATGATTTCGAGCGACAAGCACGCTGCCAAGCCATATCAATCGCAATTCAATTTCAATTTCAACTACTCAGTTCCTCGTTGTGAAAAATGGCCAAGAGCACTTTGCGCGCACAAACAGAACAGAACAGAACGGAACTGAACAGAGAGTTGCCCCAGCAAATAACTTGGGTGGTAGATTTGTGTGGCGGACACATAATGAGCAGCTACAGCTGCAGACTCCGGTCTAAATTGATTTGTGTGAGCTGATCGCAATCTGCAACCATCCAGCTGGCAGGCGCCAATGTTGGCGTAAATTTGGCGTGTGATTAATGCCTGCCACATACTTTGCATCACAGCAGGAGCATGCCAGATTGATGGTCCCGGCAAGTCGGTTTTTTGCCACACGCCCAGACTGACGGGCAAATTAGAGAAACTTGATAAACTTTGACACTGCCAACTTGTCTGTCGTTTGCAAGCAGCAGTGCATAAAGACAGCACAGCTCATAAGACTGCTGAAAGATACTCAAAACCGGAAAGTCAAACAAATAAGCAAACAAACTGGCAGCATCAACTGCTGTCAGTTGCTAACAAGACACAACGAGCGAAACTTACACCTACAGACATTATAGAATCAGGCTAAACGAACGGCAGCAAAATAAATGAAGGAACTTTTTTTTTATTTATGGTAAAACCGAATAATGTACGCACACAGTCCTTTCTTGAACTTGAGTTAGATCAAATGAAATGAAGATGTAGATTAAGGCGAATAAATTTAAGGCAAAAACAAATTAACACAAAAACTTTCAAATATTAAAATAAAACTACTCACCACATTACTGTTATTTTCAGGAAGATTGAAAATATATAATATTTAAAAAATCTTCAACATTTTTAACCCCCATCTATGGTCAGTAAAACGTCCCCCTAACTACCCACTTAACTGCCTAATTTTAAGCCAAATAGAATTCTAATTCCATTCAATTTGCACAAATTTGTTATAATACGCTTAAAGTCATTTTGGGCAAGCGAATTAAATTGGCGCAAAGCATTTGCTTTGAGGAAAAAAAAAGAAAAAACTTACGCTGCAGCCTCTGGATAAAAGCAGTTTAAATGTGCACAGAGGAATGCAAACACACACACACTCACACCCACACATGGGTGTGTTAAAGTTTTAGTCAAAACGCAAACCAGCCACCCACCCAGAGTACTGGACCGGGCGAAGGCGGGGCCACGTTCCGCAGGCAGCATAATTAATTGCGGTAATTAGTGTGTTGGCAACAAACAGCAAACACACGAAAAACATTCAACAACAATAAGAACAAGGAGCCGGCCAGAGCTGAAACAGAATTTCAATGCAGCCTTATACAAGATTTGTGGGGCCTGGCCACTTCAACTTTTATTTACGAGTCGGAGCTGAGCAGTAGCAGGAGCTGGATACGCCGTCGGCTCTAATTTAGTTTGCTCTTTCATTTTTGAAATGCCGCGACTTGGCATCATTAGAAGCGCAAAATGATTTTATTGCTAAACAAACAGCAAAGACGAAGTAAGAGACAAATACTTGTAGCAAATCTCAGCAAAAAAAGGAGTCTGCGATGCCCAGTGGCCTGCCGGCTGTTGCCGCAGTGGAGACTTTTTGCTGTTCGCTTTAATTGGTCACTTGGCGCTCGCAAAAACAATTTAATTTCCTCCATTTTCTTATTATCTTGATTTTACACTCGCCGTCTTTGAGATGGTTCGAGATGCACGACCTTAGCTTGAGGCACTTCGCTTATATAATTAAGCACAGCATACTTTTCTGCGCACGGGTTTTTAATCAGCGCACAGAGAGAGCGACAGAGGGAGGGGAGCGACGAGTGTTATGTGTTATAACTAACAACGCAGTCGTTAAGTCTTTTGTGTGTAATTAAAAAATTACAATTTAATGCTTTGCAAATAGCCTGACGTTCATTTATTGACAAGGGGAAGTCCTGACTGCGCACAGTGGGACAGAAATCTTCTAATCTTCTAATAAATTAACTGCCGATCCCTTGGCGGATCAATAAATATTTAGTGCTGATATAAATATGGGTATTTCTGTTGTGTCGAATGTGACTGTTGTACACATTACCAAAAACCAGTTTTAATAATGGAAATATTCTGTATGGTTTTCAAATAAATATTTATCTGTCGAACGTGACAGTATGAATCAAATGGAACCCTTAGAAGAAAGTAGAACGCGTAGAAGCTAAATTTGTTCTCAATTTGATTTTGAAAGGCAAGAAGTGTCAGGAGAAGTATCGGAGCGGAGACGGCAAGCAAACTTTGAGAGTAGCGTTGAATACGCTCTTACGGTTGAGGTGTGTGTGCACAGGGGAGGTGTGTGCAGAAACTGCTGAGAGGAGAGCGCCATCGGTTATTGAGAGCAAAACACTGTCGTTGTCAGATTGAGCGGTCAGCCTTGAAGAAGTAAACGATTAAATGATTAAATAAAGACAATGTTAAAAACAACTCAAACACAAATAAAAAACATTACTAAAAAGAAAATACATGCAATAAAAAAATTTTTTATTCGACTAGTAACTATTCTCTCATACCTTATAGTCGGGTGAGCGCCATCTTCTGTGTGTTTCAGCCAGGACACTACATATAGTAGATACCGCACCTCATACAAACTTTTCTATATTTCGTTTTGACGCAAAATTTCGACATTTCAATTTTTTCCAAATCACCTAACGCCGGAGGCTTTGATGTCGTTGAGGATATTATATGAACGTAGGGTCGTATGTTAAAATTCAGGTGCAGACCAAAATTTTGTTTTTTATCGTTTGTTTGAAAAGAAAGCTTCTTCGTCTTAGCAACATCTGATGTTGCCATGGCGATTTTGTGCGGCCCAGCGTTTTTGTTGTTGCCGAATGACAAACAAACGCAAAAAAATTTAAAAAACAACTAACGAAAATTTTAAACTATGGAAAAAAAAATGTAGTTCAAGCCTCAACCGGGATTGGCTGAGCCAACCCACGTCCCAAACAACTTTAATGTAGCTAAATCGCAATAAATGGCTCATAAATGAAATGCGTCTTCTATAAAAAATAAACAAACTATATTTTCAGTCTTCGAGCAAAAAACTAAAGCTTAGAAAAAAGTGGGTGGGTGGGGGCGTGATGTTCATTTTTGGATCAAGAACTTAGCTCTTGGATGAAGAATTTTCATTTTTTCCGAACGTCCGTGATCGAACATTCTTGATTCAAGTATGAAATTTTCTTCTTCTTTTGCGTCAGTTAAATTTGGTTTGCAACCGAAAACTGGGTATGAGGTGATGTCTTAAAAAGTTGGATTTTGCCAAACTGTGTAATTAATAGTTAAAATTAGAATAGCAACTGCTGTCCCAATTTGTATTAGTTTTTTTTCTTAAATTACCAATTCACACGTAGCTTCTACTTCAAAAAAGCACACAAAAAATATCAAATTGGAAAATGAGGTTGCATGCCCACTGTGCGCTGGCCTGCATCACATCCATGCACAGCCACACAATGAACGGTAATTAGTTGTTACTGTTAATTATGGTATTGATGATGAAGCAAAAGAAACTTGCATTAGTGCTGCATTAATAGTTCATAATCAGAAATAAAAGGAAGCAGAGATGCATGAAGAATCAAAGATGGAATTGAAAAAATATCAAATTATAAGTAGGAATTATTTGTACCGAAGAAAGACCGAGTGTATTAGATCACAGAACTTTAAGCAGGCTCCAAGTCGAGATATTATTTTTGTTCATAACTTTTCCAAGAAATGACACACGCCCACCACAAAGGAGGCTGGTTAACTAAATATAAAGCTATTGCAGGAATTACCATAATTTAAACAGCAGCAGTCTTTGCCTATCCTTAGTTAGTGAGCAGACGCCACTCCATGCTAGCATTGCTATAACCGCTTGGGAATCCCAAAGGCAGGCTAATAGCAAAAACCAACATCAGAAGCAAACGCCAAGTCACTGAGGTCTTTGAGTGTGTATGAGCCCCATATCGGCCATAGTTTGTTAGTGTTAGAAGTGCCGATAAGATCGTTTGTACAACTACTTCTATAATTCGTGATTTTTTGAGCCCAACTGGTGGTAGGTCTGTTTTAAACCCAATGGGATTCCAGCTCTGGATTGAGAACAAAATAATTGGTTGGAAAGCTAACTTCGTCAGTGCCGAAGTTTTTATACCCTTGCAAATAGTTTGAAATATCAGAGTTTAAGAACGCTAGCATTTAAAATGTTTTTTCTAAATTAAACATCTTTTCCGACCGATGGAACATATAGCAGCTATAAGAAAAAGTCATCCGATTTTGACCAAAATTTGCAAATCTGTGCAAAAGCATACAATATTATAATCGCTGAGCTTGGAGACGTTAACATTAAAAACTGTGGAGACTCAATTAATAAGTGAGGATTATGAGGCGATCGGTGAACGGTCACACTGGAGCCAATGAATTGCGGAGAGCTGAAGCTGTGTGACTCATATGTACCGAGAGCCATTAATATAATTTAAATAAAAAGAGTTATTGTTTAAAATGTTCATATATTCTTGATCAGCGTGACGAGCTGAGTTGATATAGCCATGTCCATCTGTCCGTCCGTCTGTCCGTCCGTCTGTTTCTATGCTATCTCCTCCGTCAGTTTTAAAGCTATCGTAACCAAACTTTGCACGAAGTCTTTTGGTACAAATACGCTGCACATTTGTCGGAACCGGCCGGATCGGATGACTATAGCATATAGCTGCCATAGGAACGATTGGTTGAAAAAGTAGTTTTAGTAAGAAAAACTTTTTTGTTTTCAATGCTATCACTCCCAACCCTCGTATTTATAGGTTTTTTATGATTTCACATAATTTAACCGAGATTAAAAAAAATCGGACAACTATATAGTATAGCTGCCATACAAAAGATAGATCTGAAAAAAGTCGTGATAATCACTTTTTTGTTTTCAATGCTATCGCTCCCAAACTTTGTACAGATCAATATTATATACTACCACATAATTTTGTCAAGTTTGATTCAAATCGGATGTCTATAGCATATAGCTGCCATAGGAACGATCGGTCCAAAATGTAGCTCTAGTGAGAAAATCTTTTTTGATGAATATATCGTATAGCCAATTACACAAATTTACAAAAAAAGGCCAACTTTTGCAACAGAGAAATTAGCAACCGTTCTTTATGTATTTTGGCCGCTGAACTCACATCATCACAAAAAAAACCGTCCGCATGTTTCCGCCATTTTGAGTTTTTCGTTTTATTGTAAGACCAGTTTTCGAACAAAATCCCGTGTAATTCGCATGTTTTTTGCTATCTACTCCGTCACTTTTAAAGCTATCGTTACCAAACCTTGCACAATGTCTTGGAATACATACAGGATGTATATATTTCGTAACCGGCCTGATCGGATGACTATACCATATAGCTGCCATAGGATCGCTCGGTCGGAAAACTAGTTTTTGTGAGAAAAACTTTTTTGTTTTCATAGGTAGCGTCTCTTAACTTAGTATTTATTAAGATAATATAGTTTTATCAAAATCAGATAACCATATGAGAAACCTGCCAAAGGAACGATCGGAACAAAAACTAGTTCTAGAGAGAAATACTTTTTTGTTTTCAGTGAAAACGTCAGCAAACTTGTCAATTATTTATTTTAAATGCTTTCACACAATTCTGCAAAGATTCATCAAAATCGGGTGACTCTATCGTATAGCTCCCATATGAAAATCGTGTTCTGGCTAAAACGGAAAAAAACGATATTGTACGGGAGGTGGGAGTAGTTTTTGTTTGATGTTGTTCATCTTAGAAACACACTTTCGTATGGCCAAAAAACTCTTCCATTTCAAGCCCCTGCTGAAAATGAGCGTGAGCAACCATCGACGTCAACTCACCATAGATCTCAACAATTGGACATATCGCGCACTTCTTTGATGCGAATTTTGCATAAACCCCTTGCCAAGAAGCCATACAAAGTTCAATTGGTGCAGCAGCTAAAGCCAATTGACCACGTTTGGCCAAAGATGTTGAATTTTACCAAAAATCATCTCTTCGGATGAAGCACGTTTATTAATTTTTATATATTTCACTGAGTGGGAGAAAAATGTCCAGTGTAATAAACTTTCGGTCCAAGCATCTGATACAAGCTGAGAGGCTTGAAAAACGACCGCTTGAACCATTTGAACTAAAAGCCTTTGCATGTGGATGGATATTTTGGAAAATGAAATTCCAGCTGTCTCATTAAGCTGTTTGACTTTGTTTGGCATTCAGTTGACGTTGACGCATTGAAATACTAAACAGCTATGCGAATTGTGCGGGATCGAAATCAGGACTGGCCATTGTGAAACACCAACTGTTTGTGAGGAAGCGGCTGATGCAAATGCCAGAAATTGTTGATGCGCGGGACAAATAGAGAAACGCGTAGCGAAAAATATTTAACGCGTGGTTTGTCCGCAGAAGTCACTGGGCACAATATGTCGGTGAGTGCGTATGCAAACGCATTCGTGTGCGTGCATTGGACTTGCCATTCATCTGATTTATGCGTCTGTCAGTCAGTCCCCAGGATCTTTGGCATTTGGAGCCGCGTAGACAGCATATGCAGGCAGCTGCGAAACCGCAGCCGATGACGTGGCTGATTGACAAACCGCTTGCCGTTTGCCAAAATGAACAGTTTGATATGCGGTTTGACGGCTGTGGCGCAGTCCCAAAACCCACAGCGCAACGAAATCGATAAGAATGCGGCAGGCTAAAAGTGCGTTGCTTTGACCTGATGAGTCTTTGGGATAACCAAACGTGGACCAATAAACTGTGCCTCTGAAATAGGCGGAGACTATATGGAAGGTGTTCACCCATGTATGGAAGCAATTCTAGCTATATTTTTGAAATGCAAGTTTAGTTCTAAAAAGCAGCTACTTAAACATAAAATTTGGTTTATTCGAAAGTATAATTTATGTGCGCGATTCTTTAAACATTTTCCACAAACAGAAGGGAGGATTGCCTATTAGCTGGCTTAATTTTTCCCAACTACAGAACGGCAATCCATGTCGGAGAGGGAGGCAATCAATATATTCCGTACTGGATGTGTTGATTCATCATCGGTTAGCACCAACTCGCTGTCTATGCGAGCAATGGCTAGCAGAGTTGCACTGTGACTTAATTTTGATTGTTGACTTCTCTCTTTGGTTGGTTTAGTCTTTGCCTCAGCGTTGTCATGTCTTGGGCTAAACTTAGGCCTTGTGACTGGCCGGTATGTTTTTCTTAGATCTATTGAAGACTTATTTCGACTAGATTTTGGAAGAGAGTCACTGCCTGAGATAAGCCTCATCCTTTCCATCCAACTGACATCCATTAAAGCCCCTAGCTCTTCTGTGATAAAATCCAAGACTTTGGCTGCCAACTCATTCTCGTGCTGCAAACATTGTCCACCTTTTTGTCTCTGCTCGTGTACAAGCTCAAAGGTCATACCGAAAACACAATCTCTGGGTTTCATGGTATTACGCACATCTATCACGCATAACGTTAAGATCTCCTTGAACAGCCCCATGTGGATGGCCTCTTCAATGGCTGCATCGCTGACCAACAGACAACCAATGACACTTCCCGTATCCAAATCGCGCACATTCACATGATAGACATTATCGGCTCTCAGGAGTATAGTCAGCACCACATCACTGAAATGTCGTTTGCCAATCATTTTGATCAGTTCACAGTGCAAGTGATCCAATATGGGCAACTTTTTGTCTCCACAGAATTGACATACGCTGGAGGGTTGCTTGCGAAGACTACATTTGGAGTCTCTGGCCGCAGCTTTCGTAAGCTCCTGCTCTGCGGATTTCTTCTGCAAGGCCTCTAGGGTGCAGGTGAGTTCATTGATCCTGCTGGTAATTTTACAAATCATCTCACTCTGCAAGTCATCCTGTTTGGTCTTATGGGACAATTGCTCTTTGAGCTCACACACTTGTTGAGTGAGTTGGGGTATTAAATCGCAATCGGGACATGATGTGGGATTTTGATTCTTTGTTTCTTTGCTCGTTTTAGCTGCTTGATTGTCCTTGATTATTGAGCTAGTAGCGGGTTCTTGGAAGGTACATTTACGAGGATCCTTGCTTGTTTTCGTTTGTGTATGCTGCTGTTTGAGTTGAAGCTTCTGTGGCGATGTTGCTAAGGATTTCCCCTTTTTTAATGAATTGTTGTTGTTGTCACTGGAGACTGGATTCTGAGTTTGATAGTCCTCATGCTTGCTCGAAGACTTCTGCTTGTTCTTGGGTGATTTTACCGGCGCTTGAGCAGAACAGCTAGTGGAATCCTGAAATGAGCATTGTTTTCTGATCTTTGACTCTTGCACCCCGTGCTTCTCCGACTCTGTCTGCTCATGTTTCTTCTTGAGTTTGTCCTGCTTTGTATCTGGACTCTTTCGTTTGTCTGTTGACTGGTGAGAAGTTGTTAGCATACCCGAGGGCACCACTATTATAGGCCTTTTGCAGCACTTACGCCCGCTTTTTTTCGAAGGGGTTTCTTTTGTTTTAGACCTTATTTTCTCAGTTTCGGTTTGCCCACAAACAGGCAGCTCCTTAGGTTCAGATAATTTGCATTCATAAGCTGAATCCGTTTGACTGGCCTTAGTGTTGTCAGCCAAATCTTTTAAACAATGTTGGAAAGGTTCTTTCTTGGGTTCTGCAAAGCATACACAAGGCTTGCGTTGATTCAATTTCTTAGAACCACCTGCAGGCAAACGACTGACGCTACACTTGTATAGGACAACCGGTAATACACATTTTTCAAACCGATTTAGAGCAGCCAAATATTTTTTATAAACACGTTCCGCATCTGGAAGATAAAAGGCACGTATTAACTGGGTTTTAAAAATGGACTTTTATGAAACAATAAATTCTTAAATCACTTTGTGATGAAAAGAGTTAAAAGTTGGACACATCGTTTCGCAACCCTTTTAAGCTTAAAAGACATTGTCTTGCAATGGCTGCAAAAGGTTAGAACCCAGAATTCCAACCTCTTTTAAACTATGAACCGACCCGTAAACCAAACCAAAGTTGAGAATATTGCTGCACATAAACCTGATCCGAAATAAAATTTTCGGTTTGGTTTGACAAAATTAAGAGAAATTCTGAAATCGAACAAACTAATTTACAATTAGGGTATTCACTTTGTTGAGCACATAGGCACTTGGGCAGTTTTGCCTGACTAGTATTGTGAGCAGCCCCTGTCCACGCCTGCTATGTTTAAATAAAAATGCCAACTAAAAGCATTAAAGATATTCTTTTTGAATGGAAAGCAAGCGAATTGAATCGTAAAGTTGAAATGATTGAAGGTGAGTATTTTGCTATTAATAATCTGCACGTTTAATTGTTGTCGACTTTTGCAGATATATGTCCACCAAACCAGCTTGATTTCGCAATGGATGAGTTGTTGGATGGCTTTATGGACGATGTCGCTTGCATATATTCTTGCCGTCGAGGAGATATCTCTAACGTGTCCAAAACCATTGATGAGCGTCGTTTTAACCAAATTTTGCACGTGACTCGGAACCAATTCGGAATATTGCTGGAATTGATAAAGGAAGACGAAGTTTTTGCAACAACTGGATTCAAAAATCAAATGCCAATTGATTTACAGCTCGCCATAGTGTTGTTTCATTTGGGCTCCTCTGGAGGCAGTGCATCTATTTGAAAAATGTGTACAATATTTTGAATCGCTGATGGTGGAACTTTAACCATGATTACGAAATGGATATTTACAGCATTTTTCCGGCTTATGTCGCAGTATTTACATTGGCCCATGAAACTGAGCGTCCAATTTATGAGTTGCCCCACTGTATTGGGTTTATCGACGGCAGCGAGATCAAGCTATGTGAAAAACCTGCTAAAAACCCATGAAGTTTATTTTTCTCGCCAACGTATCTATTCAGTAAAACTGCAAGTTGTATGTGACAACAAACTATGCATACGAGATGCCGTAGTAGAAAGTCCGGGCAGTTACCACAACTTAAAAGTTTATAAGAACAGCTTACTTGGTAGACACTCTCATCGTTTTCTTAGGAGTCGATTGCGGCTGACTCTGCCTACCCCAGTCGACATTTTTAGTTACCCCATTTCGTAGCAACTCTCGAATCAAATATAAATGGTATATAAATGGTCTTACTTTTGGTGGACAGCAATGACAAACTGATTGAATTTAAACTACACTTTTAGCACAGAATTATACACAACTAGCAACAACCTGTCGCGCTTCGCTGCGCATTCAACAGTATAGAACCAATGCACACCTACTTCCCATCCACATCCCACCCACTCTCCACCCAATTCCCACCAACTTTCCACCCACATACCACCCACTTCCCACCCACATTCCCACCCACAACCCACTTCCCACATCCCATCTACATCCCACCCACATCCCTCCCAAATCCCACCCACATACCACCCACTTCCCCCCCACATCCCACCCACATACCACCCACTTCCCGCCCATATCCCACCCACTTCTCATCCACATACCACCCACTTCCCGCCCACATCCCACCCACTTCCAAAACAACTTACCACCCACATCATACTCACATCCCATCCACATCCCGGCGGTATTTCTAACATCGGAAAATGAAAACACAAATGAATTCTCATTTTGACCTTACAAACCGAGTTTCAAGTCAATCGGGTGAAAAATAGTATTTTCCATGCAGAATTTTCCTGGAATTTTCCCTCATGGGGGCGGATTTTCTGACATTGAAAAATCACATTTCAAATTATTTCGTATTCTACCCTTACAAACCGAGTTTCAAGCCAATCGGATGAAAAATATTTAATTTCATACTGACTTTTGCGGGAATTTTCCGACCGTTGGGTCAAATTTTCCAACATCGGAAAATCACATTTCAAATTATTTCGTATTCTGTCCTTACAAACCGAGTTTCAAGCCAATCGGATGAAAAATAGTTTTTTGCATGCAGAATTTTCCGGCCATTTTCCTCGTGGGCGGATTTTCCGAAATCGGGAAAACACGTGTCAAATCATTTCGCGTACTATGCTTACAAACAAAGTTTCAAGTCAATCGGATGAAAAATAAAATTTTTCCAATACAAACTTTTCCGACGCTTTCCGACTTTTCCGGGTGAAATTTTCCAAATTTTCTTTCTTAGTGCGCGCCTGCATAACTAAACATAGGTCTATGCCAAATCTCAAACCAGTAGGATAAGCCATTTAGCCTGTGGGTTGATAATATGTCACTATGTCAGTCGGGCGTACAGATTTACATAAATAGATTATTCTAGACAAAATATGGGCACACTGTTTGGGCACAAGTGCCCGACTTTTCGTAGTCAGGGTCTGGGTCGAGCAAGCTGTGCACAATTTGTTCAGAGAAAATTGTTGTTGGAAGTGAACACCCTAAATATTATTATTATCGGGGGTGCCACAGATATCTATAGAGATTTTGCCGACGGTTGGTTTGTAAATCTCTCGAAAAAAATGGTCGGTACCACAGAACTTCGAGAGATTTCATTTTCTTAATAGAAAATCAAGTTAGAACACTCTAGAAACAGGGCTGAAACTCTTGCCAAAAATTACCCTTATTTAATAGCCTATTTCCATTATGATTACATATTTCGAAATGTACATAATTTTTTTTGAGCGTTTCCATAGCATATTTTAAACATACATATTTTGTTAAAAATAAAAAAAAAAAACATTTTTTTCATGCCCCTACTGAGACTTGAAACCCGGTCTTGTTGATTTCTAGTCTCAGGTCTTAACCTCTAGGCCATTTCTGTTAAGATAGAGTAACCAGCTAAATGTTCTATATAACTCTCAATTATCTTTTCTGGCTTCCATGAAATTTAAATGACATAGACTGTGAAAACCTTTGGGGCGAATGGACACATATTTGAAATATGTACATTATTTTTCCTACGAAGAATATGGTACATATTATTGAATATGTGATAATATGTGAAAATATGTACATATTTGCTATAATGGAAATAGGCTTTGAGTTATGGGATAATTTGATGTTTAACTAAAATTTTGTAATTGTGTTATATGTTTTATGATGCATTTTTAAATTATAATCAAAATTTAAGTAATATTCTCCATAAATAAAATATAAAATTTAAAAATTTGTTGGCGACAAACATGAAGTATAACTTGCAGCGCTTAATTCGCTGGCTGTCGAGTAGATGGCGCCACCTTTGACAGAGATTTAGTTATCGTTATAACTAACTTTATTAAATAATAACATTACTTGCTAAATACAATAAACTGAATATGATCGAAGCGACGCTGGCAGAATTCGCGGGAGAGACTCCTCGTCAGCGATGGAACAAACTTCATCTCGAAGGCGTGCGATGAATATCGATAGGTGGCTGCAGCTATCGCGTGAGGGAACTCATCGGGGACGCCACAAAGAGAGCGACTGAGGCGGTAGCTTTGGTTAATCTCCCAACAAAACAAAAGAAATTTCTGTGGCACCTAACTGGAATTCGGTTAGAATTTGGTTCGAAGAGGTTTCTGTGGCACCCCCGTATATACTTTGTAGGGTCGGAAATAGTTCCTTCTACCCTCTTACATACTTTTACACAAACTAAATATACTCTGTGATTATAAAAATAGACATATTTCTCCTTTTTGGTTCGGGTACTTTGAGTCTCTCAATCCACATCACAAATTTTAACAACTAAACTTGGGACTTCCTGAACCTCAACTCGAATTGCACAACATTCTTTTATTCGAACCAACAGTGAAAAGTGACGTTAACCTTGGTTCTTGGTAGATCTGTGTCCAACCTTTTTCTTATATCTACAAATGATATGCAAGTATATATGGATCTACCTACCCGCATTCTTGCCAGTTGATTGAACTCTTGATGGCCGCTTAGACACTTTTCGCATCAATTCTTGTACTTGATGTATTTCAGATTCCATTTGCCAGTTACTCGCTGTCTTTGAATCCAAACTGCCAAAAGGGGGTTGAATTTTTCAAATAAATTTACATTAATTTTTCCATATTTTGGTTAAGGCTTCTGTCACCTTTTTTCCAAGTTCTTAAATAACTTGCCATAAAGAATCCTGTGTTTTAATATTTGTTGTTGCAGGTCAGTTGAGGTTTGATTTGGTAATTTCGAATTGCATTTGGGTGAGTTCATTTTTGTTTTTGTTGCGCTTTTACCAAATATATTAAAAATAGCCAATTATCTGAATGCCAGTCTGATTTGTCAGTTAAATCAAAACCATGTTGATAAAAAAAAACTAAAACGATAAGTTGAGGGATTTAACTATGCCAGTTTTATGTTGAAGCTTCCCCTTGATTTTAAAGCGTGACCCAGTTTCTCCACTTTCCAATTAAATGATTACCTGATTCAGAGGGCCATTTTGTTAAATTTAATTAAAATGCTTTCCACTCGCTCGTTTTCTTTCTTGTTTAGTTTTATATATTTGGACAAATTAAAACCACACAAAATATTTGAACATTTGGCATACAGATTACACAATTTTTTTTTTGTTTCTATTTTATACAAGGGCCTATCATTTTATTTAAATATTATTTTGTCATACATGTGTTGTTGTATCGTTTTTAATTTCTATTTTGGCAAAAATGGGAGAGTTGCATGTTCACACTGTGTGTTTGGCCATTTACATTGGGTAATATTTATTTTTTGGCTTTGGTTGACCATTAAAAAGTAGCCCTAAATGTAATACATGGATATATCAAGTATCAAATGCTTTTGTTAAGCTCTTTTATATGTTGTTTATTGAATTATTTGAGGTTTTACTGGACACAGATTTTTAATGCATTGGATTTGAAGATTTAAGTTGAAAGTACTTGCTAACAAAAGAATAATGGCTGATTGTGGCAGATATGAGACATGTCAGTGCAACCGAAAACATGACTTAATATAACACACATTTGTCCATGGCTTGAATAAGTATTCTTCTGATTAGTTAAAGTACTCTTATAGAGTGTATGAGTAATTTATAATATTTGCATTAATTATTTTTATTTTTAGATTTATATCAACTTAATTTACAAGGTCTAGCTCAGGAATGAAAATTGTAATGTTTAACGAAAAATACTGGTAATAATAAACGTCCTGAAATGAGCCCAAAATGTTTTAATAAAATGTTCTATAAATTCGAAAACTAAACCAAAATTCGGAAATTCAAAATATTTTAAATTTCTTAAATTTTAAGTTTACGGAAACATTTGCAGCAATATTTTATGGAATGTAGAAGTTTTTTATTTTGGACCTAAAAGATTTTGTGGTCCAACATCGTAAAGTTTTGTTTGCTCATTAAGAACTCCAGTATTTAACATAAGAAAGGTGTGGTTAGCCCGTACGGAATGATTTTTTTTCTTTTTTTTTTTTTTTTTTTTTTTTTTTTTTTTTTTTTTTTTTTTCTCCTTTCTTCCTTTTTTTTTTTTTTTTTTCAATACTTTTTTTTTTTTTTTTTTTTATTTTTTATTTTACTTCTTCTTCCATCCTTTTTTTTTTTTTTTTTTTCTTTCTTTCCCCTTCCTTCCTAAATGTAATGTAAAACTTAAATTTTTATTTTTGTTGCACCTATACAGCCCCTTAGAGCCCCTAGTGGCCAAGCCAAGCTGCCCGTACAGTACTGCCAGATTAATTATAAAATCGATTCTCCTACATACTGGGTGCCATTTTTTGTCTTCCTTCTTTTGATTTAAGACTACTTCATAACTTAAGGCACTAGCATCGCAATGCAGCTCTGTCGCAACTGTTAAATCTCAGAAGGCTAAGATCGGTGAATCTAAAAGTTACCTCTTCAAAGTTTCAAAAGAATGTAAGTCATTTTCTCCGAACACAAATTTTCTGTTCATTTCTTTAATAAACCGTCTGAAGAACTGCACGAACTTTTTTTGGTATCGGAATATTTTGTATGGCTTACAATTTTTGTTCATCTGCTCGTAAACCTGACTCATCTATATTGTACCCAAAAATTTGATGGTATTTTTCATAATCTCACATTTATCCAATCTCAACTCCAACTTGTTATTAACAATTCTTGACATAACTTTTTCTGTCGTCTGTGTAATCTTCCCTGTTTTCACTAAATCTGCAATAATCTTATTCCAACCCAAAAAGGTAATCTTGTAAACAAATTGTCCGAACGGTGTATTTAAGTAGTTACTTTAAAGTTGTAGAGGACTTTGCCTGCCTCGGAACGATGATAACCGGCGACAACAAGAATCACGCTCGCAAACCGATGCTACTACGGGCTCAGTAGGGAGTTCAAGAGCAGTGACCTCAAGCGAAGAGCAAAAATAGCGCTATACAAGTTGCTTATCATCCCAGTCCTGCAATAAGGCGCAGAAGCATGGGCAATATCATCAGCGGATGAGGCGGCGATTGGCGTTTTCGAGCAAAAGATTTGAGGATTTTCGCATCCGAAAGAATGACGAACTGTATGAGCTCTATGGGGATACTAGTCTGGTCAAGCGCATAAAGCAACAGCGGCTGCGCTGGCTGGGACATGTTACCTGTATGGATGCAAGAAGAATGCGAAAGAACTGGGACAAGGCAAGGTGGGACGACCCCTAGGTGCGGAAAGACATCTCCAAGCTGGCGTGAAAAACTGGAGCCAGCTCGCACGGAGCAGAAGTGACTGGCGGACATTGGTTGCAGCGGCCGAGACCGTCAAACGGTTGTGATGCAAACATCGGGCCAATAAAGAAGAAGAAGAATTTCTTAAACTATTTTTTGTTATTAAATATCTCCAGTAAATCGTCGTTTAAAGGAATCGTATACATATATTTTGCTGTATTTTTATTTTATCTCCTGTAACTCTCCTTTTTTCGAACTAAAAATATAAGCGAAGCAAATTCAGATTCACTCACACTGATAGCGCCCTTCTCTAACAGCTCGTCCAACATTTTCTGAACTCCTTGTTTTTCTCTATAAGACAGTCTGACTTCTGTGGTATAATTATTCACTCGCTATTTTTTGTAATTGAAACTAATATAAAAAGGTTTCGGAAAACCACAAAATGTATGTTAACTTTAATTCTTGAAATTTTTTTTGGCATTAATTAATATCTAAACCATTCATCAAAGTTTTGGGGTCTAAATTATTGGCAGACCATCTAAAGGCCATCAGGAAGTAAATTTGCAAAATTTTCAATATTTAAAATCGGTACAAATTTCCAGCAAATATAATTTTATTGACTGAGGAATCATCGCGAGTTTTTTCGCAAATAATACACTTCTGAGAGGAAGCAGAATTAATGACTCTCTATCGGTGGCTGGCAAAAAACACACATGCTCGCAAACGCCACGCTCATTTAGCATTTCATTGTTGTGCAAATAGTCGCAGACTTAGCAAATTTATTCCTCACGAATATACAACTACATAACCGTCGTGGCCTTTGACAGTATACTAATAACCACATTCGTTGCCCCATCCATAAGAGCACCGAGTTAAAAATACAGAAGATCCCACCCACGTACCACCAAACACATCGCCCTCTACATGGTGCAAATATATTTTTGCATCTGACTTTCCGGACATTTTACTCGGGGTCGGATTTCCCATCCTGGAAAATCACACTTTAATTATTTCGCATTTGATTCTTACGACCGAGTCTAAGTCAATCGTGAATAGTGTTTCCCCTTAATTTTCTTAATTTCCTGGGCGGATTTCCCGATTGTGCTTCAATTCGTATTATCGTCCACCGGTTTTAAGCCATCGGATAACGTTTTTTGCATTTGCATTTTCACTCGATCGATTTTCGCATTGGAATCATTTTAATTCTGAACCGACAAGCCAATCGTGATTTTCCGACCTCGGGTCAATTTACCACATTGGTCACTTTCAATATTTATACAAACCGATTTTTACCGACCGGTGAAAATGATACATTTCGCAGAATTTCCCGCATTCCTCCGGGAGCGGATTTCCGACATTGAAAATCACATTTTAAATTAATTCGTATTCTTCCAAACGAGTTTCAATCGTAGAAAAATATTATGAATTTTCCGACCTGGGTCAAATATTCCAACATCAGAAAATCATATTTCAAACTATTTCGTATCCACCTAAACGGTTGAAGCCAATCGGAAGAAAAATAGTTTTTTGAATCGATTTTCCGCTCTTGGCTCCGTTTATACGACCTTACACAGAACTCTGTAAATTACAGCCCCTACCTACGTTTAGCGAGACACTAATTTTGACGCCAAATTTTATTTTTTTTTGTCGATCGCAAAAGTTGAGCGTAAAATCTAAAACAGCGATGGCCAGCGGCGAGGCAAAAGTGAGAGTGATTTGGAAATAAAGCTCCGGAATTGTTCGACGTAATCGTTGAACTCTGTCACGAATGACGCCTTTCGCTCTTTTGTCTCAGCTTCGCAAGCGTCGTCGCATTGAATAGCGAATGTTTTTGCCTCTGGGAGGAAGCAAGGGCTATTGCTAGTAGAGAGATATTAAAATTCCATTCAAAAATTCAGCATTTATTTGAGCATCTTTATCTTTATAAGATGACGCCTTATTAAAAAAACAAAACAAAAAATTATTTGCTATCTGCAGGCACCATAATTAGAAATGTTCGCCACGCAATTGGCACGTGGCGGAGGTAGAGTCAGCCCATGTCAGCAGTCTGGGTTCGAATCTGCCTGACGCAATTTTTTCTATTTTGTTTTCAAATTGTATTTTTAGCAAAAAAAATTTTTTGTTATTCATCGATATCAAGAAAACACACTTTTATAAATATTTTCAGCATTTAAACGTTTTATTGTTTTGAGCAATGGGTGCTGCGTTGAGGAAATGCTTTCTTAGTACAATGTCCGATCACTATAGGAAGCTATTGTGAAATTTTGAAATTTCTAACTATAACGGTGTTCTCTCCAACCTGATGATCACATTTGCAACACCTAGGATAGTTAACTAAAAAAATATTGGCTTGAAACTCTTTTTTGTTTTTTGGGATCCATTGGATATTTTCGAAGTCGATTTATTTTTCGTTTAAAAAGGATATTAACAGAAAAAAGGATAGTTCTTGATCTTTATTCTGTGAAAAGGATATTTAAAAATTGTATCTTAAAGTGGATATTTGAAATATCGATTTTCTGGTCTGTTAAGTCAGCATTTTTAAAATGCAACATTAAAGCTTAACATATATATAATGACATAAATAGTTTTAAGTTTTGAAGTCTTTTGAAAAAGGGTTTTTGCCTCCGCATCACACTTACACCATAAAGCGACTTTTTTGACTGGATATAGTATTGGCTGCTAATAGCGAATAGCTTACTGATGATAGCACCGTTCGGGACTTGTATGAGAAAGTGGTTCCCGTTAATTTTTGAATTCACGCAATCGATTGCATTGTTTTTTGTTTGTTATACCCTGTGCCCATTGAAAATGGGCAAAATTAATTCATGAAGTTGTGAAACACTGTGCTAATTGCAGGCAGTTATGAGAGACTGTTTGCACGTGTGTCTTAATTGTCCAAAGTATTTTGAAGTCGGGTCACTCGACTGCAACGCTCTTACTTGTTTAGATTTGTTTACAATGTTTGTAAATAGCTATGAGCAAACATTACTTTCCTACCTCGAGCCCCCAATACTCGCTGAGCAAATATAAAAAGGTCATTAGGTCACCTATTAAACTTCTATTCAGATTTCTGTTTCTTTTACACTGACTGGAAAAAATCTCACAGCTGCAAAGTTGCAACCAGTGTGAAATCGCTACTAACCAATATATTTCCAATTTCGTATTGATTGGCATTCCAGATATTAATGAGCTAATGCTTATGTTGTTAGATGAAAAGTTGAACTTGTTTATTAAAGTACCAGCTAAACACTATGAGGATTTTATTTATATATCAAATTTGCATACATATTTTTACTTTGGCTAACCGGCACTCTTTCCTTCTTCATTCCCAAGCCGATTTAAACTTCAGGCATAAAAGCTTAAAGAAACTTTTGTTTGTATGTTGATAAAACTATAAGTAACATTAACCTCTGCTTAAACAAATAGTCCGAGAACTTAAGAGATTGCAAATTAGACCGAAAAGTACACCTTAAAGCTAAACAAAGCACAGAGGGTAAGGGTTTAGTTGTGAGTTGAAACGGTTCCGCTAGGTACGTCATCCGATTTAGTGCCAAACTATCCACATGGCCAGCACGGGAGCAAAGAGCAGGTGGGTGATGGACAAACTAGTGGCACCCGAAACACGTGGCTCCAGTGACAGTGTCTTATACTTCGCCACTTTGGTGAAGTCACTGTAACCCGCCAGGTTACGTGAGGCGGCTCTCATCAAATAGGAGGTATCGGGTTCCAGGTTAGTTACTAAAAAAGTGGCACCTATCGAAATGAAATGTGATTACTTTTGGCCAGCTAACACAACACACCAACACTCCAGTCCACTAACCTTCTTCAAAGGGAAAGTCCTTGCGTTTGGCATTGGTCCATTTGCCCAGGTACAGTTTGAATTCCTGTTCAGTCATATACTCAATGAGATATCCATTTACATCCATAGGTCCACGCTCCTGACCGCGTTGCACACTCACATCCACATCGAAGGTATTGGAGTTGAAGCCACGCAACTGAAATATAACTGGCGTTGGGGGCTTTTCGCCCTGCTCCAGTTTCTTGGTGCGCTCGATGCTGCCTAGGTGATTGGAGGCGCGACAGCGATAGTTATCAAACACACTGGCATCTTGGACGCGAATGGTGAGTCGTGACCAGTAGTTGTCCGTATCGATGGTGTAGAGTTTCTCGTTGCTATGCAGCCGCTTCTGTTTGCGGAACCAGGTGAAGGTGGCAGGGGGTTCGGCCTGTGCCTCGCAGACAATGGTGGCGGTGCCATTGATGTAGGCATATTGCAGGCTCACAAATTGCTTGTGGGTCCAAAAGGGCTTATCTGTGCGGGTCACAAACAATTAAACGATTAAAACGGAATTTAAAAGAATCGAAAAATCATGGCCATAAATCAAACTTTCCAGAACTGAAGCCATTAGCCTCAGCTGTGCACATTCATCAGAAAAATACACATAAAACTCACATGCGGTCGACTCTTTAGCAAAGTCTTGTGTCTAAGCGTATGTAATTTCCACATTTTTCGTGCTCGGAAAACTATTTATCGCTGAATGCGCTGCATACTAAAATGCAAACACACGAATTTTATAACCCACACAGTAAAAATCGAAAAAAAATAAACGCTAAACTTATTTCTCCATCAGCCGTAATACTGCACAGTGGTGCAAAATAAAAATTGTAGCGTTTGAAAAAACTACTTTATTTGATTACTCCTTGACATGGGACTACAAGCAATGAACATTTGTAGCAAAACCAGGGAATCAAACCGGAATCGGAACAGGAACCGTATAGCGAAAAGAAGTCTAAGCTAAAATATTGAAATCCATTACTTGGTCAAACTCGAAACTGTTTTCAAAATATTGTAGAAAAACTCAAAACATATGGAAAACACTTGATGTTTTTTCCAGGGAAAAAAATAAAAATTACTGTTAAAAATTATTGTTCCGATTAAAAAGAGGGCATCAGACTTCATAATTTTGAATGGCGAGTCCACTAAAGCAATAAGTTTTTATTTGCAATTTTTTCCCAAAATTTTTTTTTAATTGGTATCGTATAATTTAAAAAAAAAATTTTCGAATAATAGTTAAATTATAATTTTTTTATTTCAATTATAAAATAACAATTAATTTAAATTTTTATAAAAAAATTAAAAATTAATTGTTATAAAAAATTTTTATTTAACAATTATAAATTAATTGATATGAAAAATTTTTATTATAAAAATTAAAAATAACAATTACTTTAAGATATCCCTCGTGCCGAATATCGTAGGACAAAAGTTTGGATGTAACTTTGATCTGAGGGCTTATATGTTTATATTCTAGTGCTTGATGGGCTAATACATCAATGGGCAATGGCGAAAATCGGTTAATTAAGAAACAATTTTTAAAATCGCTCCAATCTACTACACCAACAAAATTGTAGAAAATTAGTCCATATATGTACTACTAAGAATGTGTAGCTTTTGCTTTATTCTAATGCAGCCAACCGCCAAAACCAGTGAATTGATCTCACTTACTCTACATACTCACATCTTATTTTACTTATCTACTTGCCACTCAAGTTAATGTCATTCCTGTGTTTTATTTAATTTCAACTGGCCTTATAATTGATAAAAACTAAAATAAATAAAATGGGAAGAAAACGGGATTCTGTTGTGCGGGAGTTTTTCACGCTGCAATCTCAAAACCATTTTAAGTGCAAAATGTGCAGCCGCTTATTTAAAGGCGACGTCATAACAAATTTGAGGAGACATGTGAAAGATGCGCATTGGACCGTGTACCAAAAAGAATTGACCCAGGAAGAAGTTCACGACCATGCGGACAAAATCAAAAAAATTACAGTATGTCTCAGCCAAAATGATTTAAAAGGAGCATGCATTGATTTGGTCACCTCGGAGAAAAAATGCCTTTTTTTTTTACGCCGATAAAAAAAATTGTTATTTTTAAAACTTAATAAATAAACAAAAATATTATATGTCCAAATTATTTATTTAGTACTATGTCTATATATATTTATATAAAACAGTGTTTCCTCACTGACAAAGATTTATAGATATTATAGATGACGCATGTGAAAACTACTGTTTTTGGGAGCTGACATTGGATTCCAATTATTGAATCTCGCCGCCTTCTCGAGGATACATAAATTGAAATTTAGCTAGGGAAAATTTGAGGGGAAATTTGCGATAACATCATAACAAATCCGAAGAAGAAAGACTCTTGAAAACTGATGTTACTATGGGCTCTGTAGGGGAGTTCAATAGCAGAGCCCTCTCACGAAAGGATGATAATCAGCACCACAACTGAATTGGATGGCAAATATCCCAACGACATTTCAAAAAAAATCTCTACTCGAACCTTAACATAAGGATCGATAAGTAAAGGAACCAATGGGTTCAAATCCCGTTCCGAACCTTTTCCAGAGCAGCCTTGGTTCAGAGCCATATGACAGAAATTGATTAAGCTATGAACCTGTTGTGTAGGCTAGTACTATGAAGTAAGCCGAACCAGCCGGCTGAACTTTCAGCCAGTTTAAAATGACTGCAGATTGTTTGGTTTTAGCAATTTTAGCAAAAAGCAGGAGCCGACAGAACACGCATGCTCGAAATTACCATTTTACAATTTATTGTACCATAACTTATGGTCCATAAGACAAACCTAATTTGGGGAACACGCACAAGAACAAGAAATGTGTTTGGCGCTTTGGTCTGTCAAGTCAGACATTGCTATTCACCGCTATTTTTGTAAAACCTTTATATTTCGTTACCTAATTAATGTTTGTGCAAACAAATTGTTTTTCAATGTTGGTAAGCATATAGATTGATTTTGGTGATGAGGATGGTCAGAGATAAGTTTTTTTGCATATTCCTAGTAGTACATATATGGACTAATTTTCTACAATTTTGTTGGTGTAGTAGATTGGAGCGATTTTAAAAATTGTTTCTTAATTAACCGATTTTCGCCATTGCCCATTGATGTATTAGCCCATCAAGCACTAGAATATAAACATATAAGCCCTCAGATCAAAGTTACATCCAAACTTTTGTCCTACGATATTTGGCACGAGGGATATCTTAAAGTAATTGTTATTTTTAATTTTTATAATAAAAATTTTTCATATCAATTAATTTATAATTGTTAAATAAAAATTTTTTTATAACAATTAATTTTTAATTTTTTATAAAAATTTAAATTAATTGTTATTTCATAATTGAAATAAAAAAATTATAATTTAATTGTTATTCAAAAATTTTTATATAAAAATTATACAATAACAGTTATATTATAATTTTTATATAAAAATTTAGAAATAACTGTTTTTTCGTAATTTTTATCATAAAAGTTATAACAGTTACGGTCCCTGGTTTTTTCACATATTCATAATTTTGTTTATGAAGATGAGATTTTTGGGACTTGGATGTATAAGTGGCTATATAAAGACTTTGAGCAAACATTCTAAATTAATTACGAGTTATGGAGTTCTAAACCCCAATCAGAAGCTAAAAGTTTCAAAGTGGCAGCTAAACAGCAGCTAATCATAATTTGTTTACTTTTTTTTCTAGTTCTTAGCTTCAGTTTTAAATCTTATTGATGCGAAACATCTTTAATTTTGGTATGCAAGATTTTAGTAGGAGTAAAAATTGATTTCGGCGTCACGTGACGTTGTAAAAGAAAAAGAAAAGAGGTGAAAGAGGGCCTGAGTGACTAAACAGTGACTCAACAGTGACTGGACAGTGACTAAACAGTGCCTAAACATTGACTAAACAGTGACTAAACGGTGACTGAACAATGACTAAACAGTGACTCAACAGCGACTAAAGAGTAACTAAACAGTGATTAACTAAACACTGACTTAACAACGACTAAACAGTGACTAAACAGTGACCAAACAGTGATTAAACGGTAACTTAACAGTGACTAAACAGTGACTGAACAGTGACTAAACAGTGACTTAACAGTGACTAAACAGTGACTAAACAGTGACTAAACAGTGACTAAAGAGTGACTTTACAGTGTTTTTACAGTTAACCAACAACGGTTATTAGGGAGTTATTTGGTACTTGAACTTCCTTTTAGTTTTCTCCTTTTGAACGAGTGCCCTTTCGGATTTATTTGTCATTAAGAAAGAGATTGTGATTTTGAAATTAGGCCTTAAATTTAGCATCTGTTTCACACAAAGCCTCGTGAGTGTTAACTACACTCACACCTTTTTTATTTTGTCTTTCATTTAATCAATAACTTCCATTTTTTCCTTAGTCTTTCTATGCTTTTGCTTTATTTTCTCCATGTACTTTTTAAGTTATACACCATCTTTTAATATCAGTCTTTAAATTTCTCAATCTAGTTTCATCTTACGAATTGCAGTCTTCCCTTTTCTCAAAATTAGAATTCACGCCCACACCTCCCTTTCTTTTTATATTTGATCCATTGCCCTTGTCCCACTGTGCATTTGTTGTTGCGGAAAAATCATAAATCACACTCACGTTCGATTTTCATCAAAACGGTGCGCTCCTGCATATCGGAAGCAATCGAATTCACTTGGTATGCCCGGCACGTGTACTCGCCGGTGTCACTCTGCGTTACCTTGTTGATGGACAAACCATCGGCCAGGATGCGAAACTTCGGTACGTCTCCGGCGGCTGCTCCTGCTCCTGCTGTTCAAGAAATGGGAAATGGGTTTTGTGTAAAATGCAAAGCTCATTATCATCACGCCCTCATCGGGCACTCACTTTCCGCACTAATGGGCTGTCCATTGAAATGCCAGGTGACATTTGGTTGCGGTTCACCCTTCACCTCGCACAATATGGTCGCCGTTTGGCTCTCTTTTACGGTCAGTACGGTGACATTCTCGGTGAATGTGATTTTCTCTGTGTTTGTGGCGGAGAAAACAATGCAATATTAATGAGTTGTTCGTTACGAGGGGTGGGCCATCCCATTGCCCGCACTTACGATATACAATCAAATCGAAGGATTTACTATGCAGTCCGCCCCCGGCATCCTCGCAGCTCCAATTGCCTTTGTCGGCCAGGGAGATGTGGGCAAAAACGATTTTCAATTGTTCTGTGCGGGACATGCGGAATGTTTGAAAAAAAAGAGCGAGAAATTGAACAGAGCAAATAGAAAATAGAATGCAAAAGGAGAAAGGTCAAACGACGAGAGTTTCTATAAAACAAAGGGAACGCGGCATAAGGCAGCACCACAAGAGAACAAATTTGTGGAAATTTTATTTTGGTTTGTTGATTCGACTGGGTGATACCCTAACTGTGTATTCAGAAAGTAATTTACTTCTCTCAATTTCGGTGGATAAGGAACATTTTTCCAATAAACTTTGGAAATTAAATACGAAACACAGTCACAGCACACATTCACATATCTTGTTTCTCTTGTTGGATAAATTTCTGCCCAATCTCTCCTCTTCGCCTTGTGAACCCTTTACACATACCCTTTCCGTTAGTCCTAGCAAAAATGTGTGCAGAGAATTGCAATTAATTGCGTTTGTTGTGCTTCCAGCACTGCCTTTTGCCTCGTTTTGGTCCTCTATACTCTTTTTTTTTTAATTTCTCAACCATCTTTCGCTTACCTGGTGCAGTTTGCTCAATATGTATGCGTCCTTTGTGCTCTCGTATAATTTCACCTTTGGGCGATTTCCAATGCAGTTTCAATTCCGGATTGGGACTGTGACATTGCACAATGAGCGATTCGTTTGTATAGCGTACGACACTGTGCTCCGCCGGACTGAGAGTGAGGCTGTCATGGTGATTGGCCCAGACGGCGGCTGTAAAACGTGGGGAAAAATCAGGTTAATAGCTTGTTAATTGCAGTCAGGACTCACACAATTTAAAATTGTTGCTGCCAATTTATGTATACCACCAATTTATGCTGCGTCCCCCATACCCATACGGCTTGTGGAAATTTATAACAAGAAATTGCAATTTCATTTTACCGCTTTTCATGTCAATCTGTTTGTATGAAGCAACGGAAGTTTGCCCAGTATCCAACCCTCCGGGCCATGCCCCAGCAATGTATAGATGCAAAAATTTCTTGCATACTTTTTAATAAAGTTTGTTGTGTGCCCAAAGTGCCAGAAAAAAAAGAACAGCAAAAGCAAATGAGAAAGAAGTGAAGAAATGCCAAGGCAAAACTTTTTTTCTGCATACAACTCTTTTTTTTTTATATCACAAAATTTTTTATTGGCAACAAAATGGACATATTTCATATTGAAAAGAAGTAAAATGCAAGAAAACTTAACATCGATTGAAAACGATTCGCAAACTTTATCCATTTTAATTAGCTCTATTTGTTATTTTTTTGAGCAACTTATTTTTATAAGGCAACAGCTTTTAGGTTGCATAAAAATTGTTAAAAAAAAGGTTTACTCTTTTAAATGAAATTGTGATGTTTTTTGAGAAAGTAGCAAGCTTCCAAGAATAGGGTTTTAACTATGGGATCAGCGTTGTGACGGGACATCTTTGAAATCACTAAAATCTTCATACTCCCCTAGACCTGACAACATTCCTATTTGTGTGCTTAAAGAGTGTTGCGTTTCTTTATGCAATCCTTTGCTTAAGCTTTTTAATCTATCGCTAGAATCTACTAACTTTCCAAATCTTTGGAAAGAATATAAAATCGGTGGAAAACTGGGTCAACTACCACCAATTTGCTAAATTTATCTCAATGGTTAACGACGGATTCCTAAAAATCAAAAAGCATTTGATTCTGTGCACCATAATCTTCCTCTTCAAGTTTGATCGTTTGATTTCCTTTCACTGTTCTGCTTTGGGTTTCCTCCTTTTCAAAAGATAGAACTCAATAAGTTCTGCTACGCTCTAATACTTCCAAACCTCTTTGTCACTTCTGGTGTGAAACAAGATAGCAACCTCGGCCCTTTTGTTTTTCACTCTTTTCATTAATGATCTCCCCACAATATTATCTCTTTCTCGGATACTTATGAACGCCGATGGTGTACAACTTATATTATCTTTCAACAAACCGATGCATTCCATCAGATTGCAAGACGATTTAAAGTCCCTGTAGTCTTGGTGCATGATTAATTAATTACACCTTAATTGCTCCAAGTGCATGTTTGTGACTTTCCATCATTTCAAACCTTCGCTGGTTACCTATACGATTGGCAATGGACCCTTGTAACGAATATCTACAGTCATTGATCTTGGAATTCTTTTTCCAATTTTTTTTCAAGGTATCTATGAACCCCAAAGTTCAAAGCTTTAATACAACTACATACCGTATTGTATCGTTGGTTTGCTTCATAAGCTAATTATTGGTGATGTAGACTCTACCGAACTTTTAGGTCACGATAGCTATTTACCTCTAATCTCGCCTAGATGCACAATCGATTATGTACAATGCAATCGTTTTCGGGTCCTACTTCAAAATTACAATGAATTCTACCACCTGCTCTCAACAGATCTCGTTCTCTTCTCTCTATGATTATCTCCAAGGAAATTTTTGACCACTCCTGGCTGTGAGTAGGGGCATAGCTTGCCGGACTGGCTAAAAATCTTTCCCCACCGGGACATAGATTTTCCTGTTATTTTAAT